>PVKV010029385.1:0-23688 GCA_004027835.1 Alouatta palliata | reverse complement strand
AAAAAAAAAAAAAAAAAAAAAAAAAAAAACAAACAAAAAAAAATTAGCCGGGTGTGGTAGCATGTCCCTGTAATCCCAGCTACTCAAGAGGCTGAAGCAGGAAAATCAGTTGAACCCAGGAGGGGGAGGTTGCAGTGAGCCCAGATCACCATCACTGAACTCTAGCTTAGGTGCCAGAGTAAGACTCTGTCTAAAAAATATATACATATATATTTTACTGCATTATATAATTTTCTCTTTTTTGCTAAATACATGGGAAAAATGTGTGGTGTTATCTAAAAAATTAATGGCATAATATTAGGATTCATTTTAAATGAACAGAATTTTTTTGGCTGGGTGTGGTGGCTCATGCCTGTAATCCCAGCACTTTGGGAGGCCAAGGTGGGTACATCATGAGGTCAAGAGATCGAGATCATGAAATCCTGCCTCTACTAAAAATACAAAAAATTAGTTGGGCATGGTCATGCACGCTTGTAATTCTAGCTACTTGGGAGGCTGAGGCAGGAGAATCTCTTGCACCCGGGAGACAGAGGTTGCAGTGAGCGGAGATTGCACCACCGCACTCCAACCTGGTGACAGAGCGAGACGCCATCTCCAAAAAAAAAAAAAAGAATTATTTTATAGTTCTTGTTTAACTGTTCCTAAAAATCAAACACCAGAGACCAATATGTGCATATGCACATTTTCTTATATATATGCCACATCTTTTTTTTTTATACAGAGTCTTGCTCTGTCATCCAGGATGGAGTGCAATAGTTCAATCATGGCTCACTACAACCACTGCCTCCTGGATTCAAGTGATTTTCTTGCCTCAGCCTCTGGAGTAGCTGGGACTACAGTTGTACACCACCACGCCCAGCTAATTTTTATATTTTTAGTACAGATGGTTTCGCCATGTTGCCCAGACTGGTCTCAAGCTCCTGTCCTCAAGCAGTACGCCCGCCTCATCGTAATAAGAGCCTTACATTTAAGATGTTTTATCACTTACAATACAAAACAGATTAATTTATGTTACACCAAAGTTGATTTAATCTGTCTGGATGTGGTGGCTCATGCCTGTAAACTCAGCACTTTGGGAGGCCGGGGGGTGGGGGGAGTGGATCACCTAAGGTCAAGAGTTCAAGACCAGCCTGGCCAACATGGTGAAACCCCATTTCTACTAAAAATACAAAAATTAGCCAGGTGTGGTAGCATGTTCTTATAGTCCCAGGTACTTGGGAGACTGAGGCAGGAGAATCGTTTGAACCCAGAAGGCAGAGGTTGCAGTGAGCTGAGATTGTGCCACTGTACTCCAGCCTGGGTGACAAGAGACTCTGTCTCAAAAAAAAAAAAAATTAAAATAACATACATGACTCATTACATTTCTGTTGGACATCATTGTTGTACACATGGAGCTACATCTGGAACTTCAAGGTTTTAAGAAAAATATATTCAAGCTGATTGATAAGATAAAATAATTTTATTGAAAATTTTGTGTTGTATAGAATTTAACAATACCAGCAGGGTGCGGTGGCTCATGCCTGTAATCCCAGCACTTTGGGAGGCCAAGCTGGGTGGATCATCTGAGGTCAGGAGTTCAAGACCAGCCTAGCCAACATGGCAAAACCCTGTCTCTACTAAAAACACAAAATTAGCTGGGTGAGGTGGCAAATGCCTGTAATCCCAGCTCCTTGGGAGTCTGAGGCAGGAGAATCGCTTGAATCCAGGAGGTGGAGGTCGCGGTGAGCCGAGATCATACCACTGCACTCCAGCCTGGACAACAAGAGTGAAACTCTGTCTCAAGAAAAAGAAATTAACAATATTTAATATTCCCCAAACTTTCTTAAACAGAGTGTCTCTAATAGAAGAAATTAGGTACCATTAATGGTTGGAAAGTCTTGCCAAACTTCTCACAAACTGAGAAATAAATGACTCAAATGACTGAGTAATAAATCCTTTTGAAAGTCAGGTATTTTCCAGTTATTTGCTTTCCAAAAACCAAAGGAGAAACTAAACGTTAGATAATAGGTCATTAAAAACAATTTTTGAAAACAGAAAATTATGTGATTCTTGGCATATAACTGGGAAGTTCAAAGAACTGAGTGACAGGCTGGGTGCGGTGGCTCAAGCCTGTAATCCCAGCACTTTGGGAGGCCAAGGCGGCGGATCACGGAGTCAAGAGACTGAGATCATCCTGGCCAACATGGCGAAACCCCATCTCTACTAAAAATACAAAAATATTAGCTGGGCGTGGTGGCGTGTGCCTGTAGTCCCAGCTACTCGGGAGGCTGAGGCAGGAGAATTGCTTGAACCTGGGAGGTGGAGGTTGCAGTGAGCCGAGATTGTGCCATTGCACTCCAGCCTGGCGCCTGGCGACAAAATGAAACTCTGTCTCCAAAAAAAAAAAAGAATTGAGTGACATAGCTGTAACAAAATTCCCTCCACTTCACATATGTGAAACAAGGTTTTTCACAGCTGATTGATGCGGAGCCTATCTCATTCTAGTAATGACTAATATTCATTTACAGATACTTAAACTAAATGAAAAAAAATAATTTTATTTATTTATTTATTTATTTTTGAGACAGAGTTTTGCTCTTGTTACCCAGACTAGAGTGCAATGGCATGATCTCAGCTCACTGCAACCTCCTTCTCCTAGGTTCAAGCAATTCTCCTGCTTCAACCTCCTCAGTAGCTAGGATTACGGGTACCCACCACCATGTCTAGCTAATTTTTGTGCTTTTAGTAGAGACAGGGTTTCACCATGTTGCCCAAGCTAGTCTTGAACTATCCTCCTCAGCCTCCCAAAGTGCTGGGATTACAGGCATGAGTCACCACGCTCGGCCTTGAAAAAATAATTTAAAGTGCTATTCATCTCATTAAGAAATGCACTTCCAATAATTTTTTTTTTTTTTTTTTTTTTTTTGGTTCCTGTGCTGAGTGAGAAATTTTTTCTTTTTTTTTTTTTTAAACGGAGTCACATTCTGTCGCCAGGCCGGAGTGTAGTGGCATGATCTTGGCTTACTGCAACCTCCGCCTCTTGAGTTCAAGCAATTCTTTTGCTTCAGCCTCCTGAATCTGAGTAGCTAGGACTACAGGCTCACACCACCATGCCCAGCTAATTTTTGTATTTTCAATAGAAACAGGGTTTCACCATGTTGGCCAGGATGGTCTCAATCTCTTGACCTTGGGATCCACCCGCCTCGGCCTCCCAAAGTGCTGGGACTATAGGCATGAGCCACCGCACCTGGCCTTTCTCTTAGTAACTATGAGAATTATATTAATGTTATTATGGCAAGTTGTATAATAATAACAACGGTAATAGCTAAATCAGGAAGAAAGGTTTTTAACACTCAGGAAAAATATTTTTAAATTAAATTTTCATTTAAAGATATATCTTTATAGTAAAGAAGTATGATATGTGATCAGAAAAAGACTTTTCTGTTACTGGCCAAGACAAAATAAGACCACTGTAGCCTATCTTTCCCAATAATTACAACTAAAAATTCTGAACAATATAGGAAGCAAATACTTGAGGACTTCAAAAAATTAGTATTCAGCTGGGCGCCATGGCTCACACCTGTAATCCCAGCACTTTGGGAGGACTAGGTGGGTGGATCATGAGGTCAGGAGATTGAGACCATCCTGACTAACATGGTGAAACCCCATCTCTACTAAAAATACAAAAAATTAGCTGGGTGTTCCGGCGTGCGCCTGTAATCCCAGCTACTTGGGAGGCTGAGGCAGGAGAATTGCTTGAACCCGGGAGGTGGAGGTTGCAGTGAGCCGAGAGCACGCCACTGCCTGGGCAACAGAGCAAGACTTGATCTCAAAAAAAAAAAAAAAAAATTAGTATTGGCAGACTGGGGAGGAGGAGCAAAGGCTAAGAAGGATACATACAAGGTTGAGTTTCTCATTTTCTTCTCTCTTTTATCTCCTGGTTTTGACCCAAAGGCAAGACAATCATATCACATAACTGCACAGTTGGCTTAGGCATCAAGAACTCGAGAACCTTGTGTTTCTGTGGACTGGGAAAAGGAGAATCCTCCTTTTTTTTCCCCATTTTTTTCTGATGTTTTTCTTCTCTATCCCTTCTCCAATTGCAGTCCCAGTCACAGGGCTGCACTGTGATGATAGTGGCATGAACATATCAAATTCCAACAGGAAACCTGTCTTTCAGGCCAAAGAAACTGAGATGAAGGGACCAGGTGATCTGAAGAACATGAGGGGCATCCCTATTTCTTTCTCTCTCTTTTTTCATTGTTTTATCCAGAAGTTGGCCCCAATGATGCAGAACAGTGTGGCAGTCTGGCAGCTAAATCTCCAAGAGATATTATATCTTTGTAGTCAGAGAATGGAGAAAAGAGGCCCCTGTAGTTGGATAGTGTGGGGAAGTCCAGGACAGGAGAGAATGGAAGAAGGTTATGGCCTAATACTTTTTTTCTTTTTTTTTTTTTTGAGATGGAGTCTTGCTCTGTTGCCCAGGCTGGAGTGCAGTGGTGTGATCTCAACTCACTGCAACCTCTGTTTCCCTAGTTAAAACAATTAATTCTCCTGCCTCAGCCTCCCAGGTAGCTGAGATTACAGGTGCCTGCCACCATGCCCGGGTAATTTTTGTATTTTTAGTAGAGACAGGGTTTTACCATGTTGGCCAGGCTGGTCTCAAACTCCTGACCTCAGGTGATTCACGTGCCTCGGCCTTCCAAACTGGTGGGATTACAGATGTGAGCCACCACGCCCAGCTGGTTATGGCCTAATTCTGATAGTGGCCAGACAGACCAGGAAAACAGAGAGAAGACACAAACTACCAATATCAGCAATAAGAGAAGAGACATCACCCCACAGATGACAAAATGTTAAAAAAAAAAAAAAAGAATACTATAAATAAGTTGATTCACACAAATGGACCAATTGATTTTCTTTGAGACAGGGTCTTGCTTTGTCTTGCAGTCTGGAGTGCACTGGCACGATCACTTCTCACAACAACTTTGAACTTCTTTTTTTTTTTTCCAAGCTAGTCTTTCAGGATCAGCAACTTTGAACTTCTGAGATCAAGCAATCCTTGCACCTCAGCCTCCTGAGTAGCTAGAACTACGGTATGTGCCACGATAATTGTAGAGGTGGGATTTTGCTGTGTTGCCCAGGGTGGTCTCGAACTCCAGGGCTCAAATGATCCTCCTGCCTTGGCCTTCCAAAGCACTGGGATTAATGGTGTAAGCCACCAACGCCTGCCTAAATGGATCAATTTCTTGAAAAATGAAAGGTATCAGGAAAGGCGCAGTGGCTCACACCTGTAATCCCAGCACTTTGGGAGGTCAGGCGTTCAAGACTGGCCTGGCCAATATGGTGAAACCCCATCTCTACTAAAAATACAAAAATTAGCCCAGTGCAATGGCAAGTGCCTATAATCCCAGCTACTCAGGAGGCTGAGGCAGGAGAATCGCTTGAACCCAGCGGGGGCGGAGGTTGCAGTGAGCCGAGATCACGCCATCGCACTCCAGCCTGGAAAACAAGAGCAAAACTCCATCTTGAAGAAAAAAAGAAAAAAAGAAAAACACAAGCTATCAAAACCCACACAAGAAGAAATATGTAACCTGCATATTTCTGTATCTATCAAATAAGTTATATCTGTAGTTAAAATATTCTCCAACATAGACAACTCTGGTCTATCAAACATTTAAGGAAGAAATAATACCAGAAAACAAAAGAGAAGGAAACACTTTCCAACTCCTTCTAAAAAGTCTGTATTACTCTGATACTAAAACAAGAGAAAGATATAAGAAATTAAAACCACAGATCAATGTCACTGATGATCGTAGATACAACAATCTTCCACAAAATATTAGGAAATAGAATCTGATGGGAGTTATTTTGAAAATGCAAGGGTAACTCAACATTCAAAAATCAATTAATGGGCTAGGCATGATGGCTCATGCTTATAATCCCAGCACTTTGGGAGGCCAAGGCAGGAGGATTGGTTGAGCCCAGGAGTTCAAAACCAGCCTGGGTGACAAAGCAAGACCCTGCCTCTACAAATATAAAAATTATTATTATCATTATTATTATTTTTGAGACAGAGTCTTGCTCTGTCACCCAGGCTAGAGTACAGTGGTGTGATCACAGCTCACTGCAGCCTCAACCTTTTCTCCTGGGCTCAGGTTATTCTCCCACCTCAGCCTCCTCAGTAGCTGGAACTACAGGCCCACACCACCACACCTGGTTAATGTTTTGTTTCATTTGTTTGTTTGTTTTGTTATTTGTTTTGTAGACATAGGGTTTTGCTATGTTGCCCAGGCTAGCCTCAAACTCCTGGGCTCAAGCGATTTGCCTGCCTTGGCGCCCCAAAGTTTTGGGATGATAGTTACCAGCTATTGCGCCTGGCCAAAAAATTAAAAATTAGCCAGGCATGGTGGCACATTCCTTGTAGTCCCAGCTATTCAGGAGACTGAGGCAGGAAGGTTGAGGCTACAGCAGTGAGCTATGGTCACGCCACTGCACTCCAGCCTGGGTGACAGCAAGACTCTGTCTTAAAAAACAAACAACAGCAACAACAACAAAAAACAATGAATGTAATTCGCCATTTCAATAGCCTAAGAAGGAAAACCATATAATCATCTCAAGAGATGCAAAAAAAGCATTTAACAACTTTTAACACCCACTTATAATAAAAATTCTCAACAAACTAATAATAAAAGAAACTTTCTTCACCTGAGAAAGAACATCTGTTAAAAAAAAAAAAAAAAAAAAACATAAAAAACTTACAGCTAGCCGGGCGCGGTGGCTCACGCCTGTAATCCCAACACTTTGGGAGGCCGAGGCGGGTGGATCACAAGGTCAAGAGATCGAGACCATCCTGGTCAACATGGTGAAACCCCGTCTCTACTAAAAATACAAAAATTAGCCGGGCATGGTGGCACGTGCCTGTAGTCCCAGCTACTCGGGAGGCTGAAGCAGGAGAATTGCTTGAACCCAGGAGGCGGAGGTTGCAGTGAGCCGAGATCGCGCCATTGGGTAACAAGAGCGAAACTCTGTCTCAAAAAAAAAAAAAAAAAAACTTACAGCTAACATCATACTAAATGGTGAAAGCCTGGGGCCAGGGACAGTGGCTCAGGCCTATAATCCTAACACTTTCGGAGGTCAAGGTGGGAGGATCCTTTGAGCCCAGGAGTTCGAAACCAGCCTGGGCAATGCAGTGAGACCCTGTCTCTACAAAAATTATTAGCTGGCCATGGTGGCATGCACCCATAGCTCCAGTTACTCAGGAGGCTGAGGCAGGAGGGCTGTCTGAGCCAGAGAGTTCAAGGTTACAGTAAGCACCACTGCACGCCAGCCTGGGAAAGAGAGTGAGACTCTGTGTCTTAAAAGAGATAGTGAAAGAATGAATGTTTTCTCCTAATATCTAGAACAAGACAAGGATATCTGTTGTCTTTACTCCCCTTCAGCAATGTATGAAATCATAACCAGTACAATAAGGCAAGAACAAGTAAATAAAAGGCGTGCAGATTTGAAAAAAAAGAAATGAAACTCTCTGTTCTCAGTCAATATGATAATCCATGCAGACAATTTCAAAGCATCTACGGAAAAGCTCCTAGACCTAATAAGTAAGTTCAGTACAACTGGAGTTAATAAAACAATACTAACCAATAGAACAGCTAATATACATAGGAGTACACTATTATTCAGTAGTATTAAGGAACAGTGTATGCCAGTAAGTAAAAAATTTACAGGTAACATAAGATTACCTTTTGTATTTCCCAGCCATCATTGAATATTCTTGGCATTTTATTTAAAATTTTCTTTTAAAAACAACAAAAAAAATTGGAGCTAATATTGAAAATTAATTGTATTTCCAAATGATCAATTAAACAAGAGGAATAAGTTTTTGAGGTAGATTGCACAGCATGGTCACCATAGTTATCAATAATGCACTACATATTTCAAAATTGGCTAAAAATATATTTCATATTTTTTCACTACAGAAAAATGATAAGTATGTGAGGTGATAGATATGTTTTTTCTTGTTTGTTTTTGTTGTTGTTGTTGTTGTTTTGAGATGGACTCTCACTCTGTCGCCCAGGCTGGAGAGTAGTGGTGCAATATTGGCTCACTGCAACCTCTGCCTTCCAGGTTCAAGCGATTCTCCTGCCTCAGTCTCCTGAGTAGCTTGGACTATAGGTGCCCACCACCATGCTGGGCTAATTTTTTGTATTTTTAGTAGAGACTAGGTTATATCATGTTGGCCAGGCTGGTCTCAAACTGCTGACCTTGTGATCTGCTTGTGTTGGCCTCCCAAAGAGCTGGGATTATGCCACTGTGCCTGACAGTAATGGATATGTTAATTAGCTTTTTATTTTTTATTTTTGAGACAGAGTCTTGTTGTGTGACCCAAGCTGGAGTGCGGTGGTTCAATCTCGGTTCCCTGAAGCCTCCGCCTCCTGAGCAACAGAGACTACGGGTGTGTGCCACCACACGTGGATGATTTTTGTATTTTTAGTAGACACTGGGTTTCACCATGTTGGCCAGGGTGGTCTCGAACTCCTGACCTCAAGCGATCTGCCTGCCTTGGCCTCCCAAAGTGCTGGGATTACAGGTGTGAGCCACCGCACCTTTAATTCGCTTTATATTACCATTCTGCAATGTATTAAAAATCACATTGTATCCTACAGAAACATTACCTTATATCCATAAATATATACATTATTTGGCAATTAAAGATAAAAACCTAAATTTAAAAATCAACTGTATTTTATATTCTAGTAATGAACAACTAGGTTTTGAAATTTTTTTAAAAAGTATTTACAATAGCACCCCAAAAATGAAATGCTTAAGTAGGTATAAATCTAACAAAATATGTGTAGGATCTGTATGCTAAGAGCTACAGAACCTTAATGGAAGAAATCAAAGAAGATCTAAATAAATGAAAATATATACTGCGTCAGAATAGGAAGATCAATATTGTTAAGATGTTGATTCATTCCAAACTGCTCTATAGATTCAATATAATCCCAGTCAAAATCCTAGCAGAGTTTTTAATAATATAGACAAGCTGAATCTAAAATTTTACGTGGAAACAGAATTATAATAGCCCTAACAATTTTTTTTTTGAGACAGAGTCTCACTGTGTGACCCAGGCTGGAGTTCAGTGATGCAATCTCAGCTCACTGCAACCTCCGCCTCCTAGTTCACACAATTCTCCTGCCTCAGCCTCCCAAGTAGCTGGACCACAGGCATGTGCCACCACGCCCAGGCTAATTTTTGTATTTTTAGTAGACACTGGGTTTCACCATGTTGGCCACGCTGGTCTCGAACTCCTGACCTCAAGTGATCCACCTGCCTCGGCCTCCCAAAGTACTGGGATTACAGGCATAAGCCGCTGTGCCAGGCCAGCCTCAACAATTTTGAAAAAGAAGAAAAATATTGGAGGACGGGCACTACCTGATTTCAAGATTTAGTATAAAGTGTAGGGCCAGGCACCGTGGATCTGTAATCCCAGCATTTTGGGAGACCAAAGTGGGCCAATCACAAAGTGAGGAGATTGAAACCATCCTGGCCAACATGGTAAAACCCCATCTCTCCTAAAAAAACAAAAATTAGTCGGGTGTGGTGGCGCTTGCCTGTAGTCCTAGCTACTTAGGAGCCTGAGGCAGGAGAATCACTTGAACCTGGGAGGCAGAGGTTGCAGTGAACCGAGATCACACCACTATACTCCAGCCTGGTGACAAAGTGAGACTCTGTCTCCAAAAAAAAAAAAACAAAACTGTGTAGTACTATGTTGGTGAAAGCATAGACATTTGCATCCGTGGAATTTGCATCAATGGAACAGATTAGAGTCCAGAAGGAGACGTACGAAAGTATAAGCAATTGATTTTTAGCAAAGGAACAAGAAAAATGTAAGAGAAAGGATCATCTTTTAAGCAATGGTGATCAAACAAATAGATATCCATTGGCAAAAAATAACAAAGCAAAAACAAAAAGCACCTCCACTCATTCACACACTTTATACAAAAACTAACCTAAAATGAACATAGTCTTAAGTGTAAAATGGACAACTATAGAATTTTCAGAAGAGGCCAGGTGCAGTGGCTCATGCCTGTAATCCCAGCACTTTGGGAGGCCAAGGCAGGTGGATCACCTGAGGTCAGGAGTTTGAGACTAGCCTGACCAACATGGCAAAACCTCGTCTCTAATAAAAATACAAAAATTAGTCAGGCGTAGTGGCGGGTGCCTGTAGTCCTAGCTACTCCGGAGGCTAAGGCAGGAGAATCACTTAAACCCAGGACGCGGAGGTTGCAGTGAGCTGAGATGGTGCCACTGCCCTCCAGCCTGGGCTATGGAACCAGACTCTGTCTCAAAAAAAAAGAAAAATAAAAATTTCAGAAGCAAAACTAAAGAAAATATTTGTGACCTTGGGTTAGGTAGAGTTCTTACACATAATACCAACAGCAAAATTCATAAAAGAAAATAAATGGTAATCTGATCTTCATCAATATAAAAAACTTCTAGCTGGGCGCAGTGACTCACGCCTGTAATCCCAGCACTCTGGGAGGCCAAGGCAGGTGGATCACCTGAGGTCAGGAATTCGAGATCAGCCTGGCCAACATGGTGAAATTCAATCTCTACTAAAAACACAAAAATCAGCTGGGCATGGTCAGGGGCGCCTGTAATCCCAGCTACTCGGGGAGGCTGAGGTAGGAGAATCGCTGAACCTGTGAGTCAGAAGATGCAGTGAGCCGAGATCCCACCACTGCACTCCAGCCTGGGCAACAGAGCAAGACTCTGTCTCAAAACAACAACAGCAATATAAAAAACTTCTGAGGTGGCTCACGTCTGTAACCTCAGCACTTTGGGAGGCCAAGGTGGGCAGATGAGGAGGTCAGGAGATCAAGACCATCCTGGCCAACATGGTGAAACCCCATCTCTACTAAAAATACAAAAATTAGCTGGGCGTATTGGCATGCGCCTGTAGTCCCAGCTACTTGGGAAGCTGAGGCAGGAGATTCGCTTGAACATGGGAGGCAGAGGTTGCAGTGAACCAAGATAGTGCCATTGCACTCCAGCCTGGCAAAAGAGGAAGACTCCATCTCAACAAAACAAAACAAAACAAAATAAAACTTCTGCTCTGCAAAGAACACAGTTAAGAGAATGAAAAATAAGCTGCAGTCTGGGAAAAATATTTGCAAGTCACCAATCTGACAAAGTACTTTTATCTAAAATATGCAGAAAACATAAAACACAATATGAAAACAACCCAATATAGAGAAAAAGATGGATAAACTAATCTACATTAAAATGAATACTTCAGGCTGGGCTCAGTGGCCTACGTCTGTAATCCCAGCACTTCGGGAGGCCGAGGCAGGCGGATCACGAGGTCAGGAGTTGGAGACCAACCTGGCCAATATGGTGAAACCCCGTCTCTACTAAAAATTCAAAAATTAGCCTGGTGTCGTGGCGTGCACTTGCAGTCCCAGCTACTTGGGAGGCTGAGGCAGAAGAATTGCTTGAATCCAGGAGGTGAAGGTTGCAGTGAGCCAAGATTTCACCACTGCACTCGAGCCTGGGAGACAGAGTGAGACTCCATCTCAAAAAAAAAAAAAGAATACATCTGGGCTGGGCACAGTGGCTCACACCTGTAAGCCCAGCACTTTGAGAGGCTGAGGCGGGTGGCTCATTTGAGGTCAGGAGTTCGAGACTAGCCTGGCCAACACACGGCAAAACCCTGTCTCTACTAAACATACAAACATTAGCTGAGCGTGATGATGGGTGCCTGTAATCCCAGCCACTTGGGAGGCTGAGGCAGGAGAATCTCTTGAACGCCGGAGGCGGAGGTTATATGGGTCCTTAGTTATGGTTAGATATGAAGTCACAGTATCCCAGAATTTCAGGGAGAGAGGAAAGTAACTGGAAAGGCTTTCCACTAATGCTTTTGAACTACTAGGTACCTCTCATTTTACACCATGAGGTTATCTCATTTAAATCTCACCATGACCCCGCAAAATACGTATTATTACCATTTAAGACATGAGAAAAATTGGGATTACAAAAGGCTACATAGGGCCAGGTGTGGTGGCGTGCCTGTAATCCCAGCTACTCAGGAGGCTGAGGCAGGAAAATCGCTTGTATCTGGGAGGCAGAGGCTGCAGTGAGCCGAGATCGTGCCTCTGCACTCCAGCCTGGCGACAAAGCAAGCCTCCGTCATAAATAAATAAATAAATAAATAATAATAAATAAATAAATGGCTACACAGATAGATTATGCTAGAAAGGAAGGACTCCAAATTTTAACCAAGCGCAGATGTCTATGGAGGCCAAGTCCTTTTCCTCCCGTATTCTCCTCATACTGACCCAACACATCCATTCTGCACGAGAGAAAACTGAGGCCCAGAGAAGAGAATTCACACACACTTGAAGCCAAGCTGGGGCCAGAAAGCAAACCGGCTGATCTTCAAACCCTCACGTCAAAGGTCTTCTTCCCATGAGGACATATGCCTTAAAGGATCTGACAATCTATATCACCCTACAAGTGATGGAGAGGGGCAAAAACAACCGACGAAGGAGAGAAGCAAGGAGCAGAAAAAGCAGCTAAAGAAGAGCTGTGAGAAAGGTGTGAGGAGGGTGGGAAGGGAGCCGCCTCCTTTTACCTCTCTTCCTACCCATTAACGAAACAGAACGGCTATCCAGCGTATTTCAGGGAGCTGAGTCTCAGCCAGCTTCAGCTGTATTTTAACCCTTAGCTAAATCTAGACAAGGCTAAGGCAGGCCAGGTGTACACTTGAGGCAGAAGTGGAAATTCCCAGTGCGGACCAAAACTTGAGCTGTTCGGGCGGTACTGATTTGAGGTCGGTTTGAAAGAGAAGTTGAGAAAGCGGCCGAGGGGCGAATTTGGCTGCACAACACGACTGTCACAGAGGGGCAGGGCCGCGGGCCGCCGGGGCCGAGTTGCCTACCAGCTCAGGCGAAGTAGTAGACGCAGCTGCCTCCGCCCGCCACGTGACCCGTAGTGTTGTGCTCTGGCCCGCGTGGGTGGCTGGAGCGCCGAGAGGGCGGGGGCGGCGATGGGGCGGGTCACGTGACGGGGTTTAAATCTCCCGCAGCCGGAGCCGCGGGGGCGCCAGTGCCGCGCGTCGAGCGGGAGCAGAGGAGGCGAGGGAGGAGGGCCAGAGAGGCAGTTGGAAGATGGCGGACGAGGCGGCCCTCGTCCTTCAGCCCCGCGGCTCCCCCTCGGCGGCGGCGGCCGAGAGGGAGGCCGCGTCGCCGCCCGCTGTGGAGCCGCTCCGCAAGAGGCCGCGGAGAGATGGTCCCGGCCCCGAGCGGAGCCCGAACGAGCTCGGTGGGGCGGCCCCGGAGCGTGAGGTGCCGGCGGCGGCCGGGAGCTGCCCGGCGGCGGCGGCGGCGGCGGCGCTGTGGCGGGAGGCGGAGGCAGGGGCAGGGGCAGCGGTGGCGGCGGCGGGCGGGGAGCAGGAGGCCCAGGCAACCGCCGCGGCTGGGGAAGGAGACAATGGGCCGGGCCTGCAGGGCCTATCTCGGGAGCCACCGCAGGCTGACAACTTCTACGACGAAGACGACGACGACGAGGGCGAGGAGGAGGAAGAGGCGGCGGCGGCGATTGGGTACCGAGGTGCGCAGGGTGCGGGCAGCCGGAACTGCGCATCCCCTTCTCCCTCTCCCGGGGCCCCTCCTGGCGTGGGGTTGAGGGGTTCTCTGGGACGGGCCGGGGGACTCGAGGCAGGGTCCGTGGCGTTCTCCTCCCCAGCACGGCCGTCCGCTCAGCTGCGCTCCTCCGGGGCTGCCGTTCCTGCTGCGGGAGCTGCCGGTGGATTCGCTCTTTTTCTCTGTCCGTGGCCCGCCTGGGCGGCCTTGCGCTTTGCGCAGCAGCTAGGTCAGGAGGCTCTCGCAGTCACTTTAAAATAAGTTTTCTCTCCCCCTCTTACTCCTTTAGCATATTGCTTTTCTTAGAACTTTTTTTCCTTTCTTTCCCTTTTTTTGGGGATTGCTTTTTTCTCCCACCTCCCAGCACACTTAAGTCTGCAACTTTTTGCTGTCCCGTTCATCGGCATTTTCAATTACTTTTTGCAAACTGACACCTGTGCAATTTGCTTTTTTTTAGAGTCTATATTTTTATGCCTGAAATTGCAATTTTTAAAAGAGCAAAGCTGTTTCTGTAGTCACAGCCTGCAAAATATAAAGAACATGGCTGTTCCTAAAGATATTACCATTCTGTAATGCAGTTAGTAGTGGGCATGGGAGAGTCATAGTACTTTTAGAGCAGTTCATATTACTTTTATTTTAATCTTGCTCTTGTGTACGGTAACGGTGTTGAGGCGAAGCATACTTTTTTGTATATATGTAGTGAGACACAAATTTAACATTTCTAGTACAATGAAGCAGATATGTTGCATTTGTCATGTTTTTGAAGGTTTTATATTTTTGATCTGAGGAGTTTCTATTTTTGAGAGGTGTTCATCTTTATCAATATTTGGGTCAGGCCGGGTGCAGTGGCTCTTTCGTGTAATCCCAGCCCTTTGGGAGGCCAAAGCGGGAGGATCTCTTGAGCCTGGAAGTTTTAGACCAGTCTGGGCAACATAGCGAGACCACCTTTCTACTAAAAATTTTTTTTAAAAGATTAGCCGGGCATAGTGGTGCACAGTTGTAGTCCGAGCTACTGAGGCGGGAGGATCGCTTGAGCCCCGGAGTTGGAGGTGCGGTCAACTATGATTGCGCCACTGCACTCCACGGTGGACAACACAGTGAGACCCCCGTCTCAAAAAAAGTAATGTGTGCCCTTTTTTTTAACATTCAGTTAATTTTTTATATAGAGATGGGGTTTCATCACGTTGGTCAGTGTGGTCTTGAACTCCCGACCTCAGGTGATCCGCCCGCCTCGGCCTCCCAAAGTGCTGGGATTATAGGCGTGAGCCACTGTGCCAGGTCAAGAGACCCTGATTTCAAGCAACACAGTTGAATGCTAATTTATTGTTCATAATAATTGTGTTGTTAATACTGTTTATTATTTAATAGAGGAAACAATTCAGAGATAACCTATGTTTAGTATTATATAAGAGTTTAAAGTGCTCTTTGCCACGGTTTTATTTGAATGACATTTTTGTGTAAATTTCCGTTTATTACAAGTTTCACGAACTCTGTTGTTTGTGGTTGATACTTTCTACATGTTACTATCTTTTCTGTTTAAGTAGACTTAATTTATTTTTAGATTTTGGCCGAAACTTTTAGAGTCTGAGCAGAATTCCTAAAGATGGAGAAGCTGTACCTATGAGAAGTGCAGGCCGGCCCCATAAGCATTTACTCATGCAGTATAAATCTTAAATGCTGTACTTGATGAAAATGATTATAACTCTTCATAGGTCTTCGTACATTTTAGGTGCACATTGTTTTGGTAGCCTTGGCTGACTTTTGGTTTCTTTTGCAGATAATCTTCTGTTCGGTGATGAAATTATCACTAATGGTTTTCATTCCTGTGAAAGTGATGAGGAGGATAGAGCCTCACATGCAAGCTCTAGTGACTGGACTCCAAGGCCGCGGATAGGTATGGCTCAGAGCTGTTAAGAGAATAAATGTATGTTTTTTTCTTGTCCTTGTTGGTTTTTTTGAGACAGTCTCACTCTGTTGCCCAGGCTGGATGGAGTACAGTGGCGCAATCTCGGCTCACTGCAACCTCCAGCTCCCGGGTTCAAGCAATTCTCCCGCCTCAGCCTTCTGAGTAGCTGGGATTACAGGCACCCACCCCCATGCCTGGCTAATTTTTGAATTTTTTTTTTTATAGTGGAGACAGGGTTTCAACATGTTGGTCAGGCTGGTCTCAAACTCCTGAATTTGTGATCCGCCCGTTTTGGCCTCCCAAAGTGTTGGAATTACAGGCGTGAGCCCTTGCGCCTGGCCTTTTTTTTTTCTTCAGTTATAATGTCTTCCTGACTCACTTCATATTTCTTGCTTTTTCACTTTTATACTTAGCACTTCTCAAGAAGTGCTATATCTTACATTGTATTGTTTCCTGGTCTAGAATATAAGTTTCATGGGAGCAGGAATTTTTTATTTTTTTTTGGGTCACGAAGTTTTGCTCTTGTTGCCCAGGCTGCAGTGCAATTGCGCGATCTTGGCTCACGGCTCACCGAAGTCTCCGCCTCCCAGCTTCAAGCACTTCTTCTTCCACCTCCCTAGTAGCTGAGATTATAGGCATGAGCCACCACGCGCGACTAATTTTGTATTTTTAGTAGAGACGGGGGTTTCTCCACGTTGGTAAGCCTGGTCTCGAGCTCCCAACCTCAGGTGATGCGCCTGCGAAGCCTCCCAAAGTGCTGGGATTACAGGTGTGAGCCACTGCGTCTGGCCAGGGAGCAGGAATTTTCAGCTGACTTGTATACTGCTGTTTTGTCAGTGCCTAAAATGTGCCTGGCACATAGTTTGTGCTCAATAAATATTTAATAAACGTGAATAAATATTTAATAAATATGTGAATGAAATGGGAAAGTATTTTGTAATAGAAAGCATTTTCAGATTTTTTACCAAAGGTATAACATAACCATCTTGAAAGTGAAAAAGTGAATCATTTTCTTTCTTTTTTTTTTGTAATGGAGTCTTTGTCACCTAGGCTGGAATGCAGTGGGCCAATCTCAGCTCACTACAACCTCTGCCTTCTGGATTCAAGTGATTCTCATGCCTCAGCCTCCTGAGTGGCTAGGATTATAGGAGCACGCCACCATGCCTGGCTAATTTTTGTATTTTTAGTAGAGACAGAGTTTTGCCATGTTGGCCAGGCTGGTCTGGAACTCCTAACCTGAAGTGATCTGCCCTTCTCGGTCTCCCAAAGTGTTGGGATTACAGGCGTGAGCCACCTCTTCCAGCAGAAAGTGGATCTTTTTATGTTCTCACTCTTTACAAATGGTTTAATTATTTAAACATAGTAAAGATTAGTTTCTCTTTGGTGTCTGTAATTTTATTTTTTATTTAAAGATTTTTTTTTTTTTTTTAAATCAAGCTAGGGAGCTGATACCAGCAATTTCAGGGTAAAAGAAAATGATTAGGCCGGGCGTGGTGGCTCACGCCTGTAATCCCAGCACTTGGGGAGACTGAGGCTGGCAGATCACGAGGTCAGGAGATCAAGACCATCCTGGCTAACACGGTGAAACCCCGTCTCCACTAAAAGTACAAAAAAAAAAAAAAAAATAGCTAAGCTTGGTGGCACGTGCCTCTAATCCCTGCTACTCGGGAGGCTGAAGTAGGAGAATCAGTTGAACGCGGGAGTTGGAGGTTGTGGTGAGCCGAGATCGAGCCATTGCACTCCAGCCTGGGCAACAAGAGCAAAACTCTGTCTCAAAAAAAAAAGAAAAAAGAAAATGATTAATTCTCAGAACAACAGCATCGTATGTATTATCTTGCAAGATTAGTTAAGATCAAATTGAAAAATTACCAGAAAAATAAAGATGGCAGTTATGGATAGGTTTTCATTTCTTTTTCCTGTGTGGTTTTAATGATAAGTAGTATAAACTTTTAGGACTGGTACGATCTTTTCTGTGTTGACTTGTAGAACCTTTTTGTAAATACTTTTGTTATTATGGTGTATGTTTCTAGAATTTAACCATAAGAACTTAATTTTGGTTGTTAATTAGGTTCTTAAAATATATACTTAGAGCTCAAGGAGGTCTCCCAACTCTTGATTAGATCTTCCTAGTCTCATTGGGATATAGCATTAATTATGAGGGTGTACTAAGAATGAAAGACCATTAAATTACATTTTCTTATTTTGCAAAAAAATCTCACAGATTGCTAACTTATTACCTCAGAAAATAAATGAGATTTTGAATTACTTGACAAGTTGACTTGATCTAAGTCTTTTCCCCCTTATTGTAGGTCCATATACTTTTGTTCAGCAACATCTTATGATTGGCACAGATCCTCGAACAATTCTTAAAGATTTATTGCCGGAAACAATTCCTCCACCTGAATTGGATGATATGACACTGTGGCAGATTGTTATTAACATCCTTTCAGAACCACCAAAAAGGAAAAAAAGAAAAGATATTAATACAATTGAAGATGCTGTGAAATTACTGCAAGAGTGCAAAAAAATTATAGTTCTAACTGGAGCTGGGGTATGTAAGACTAGTAAATGGGGGAAGTGGTAAATGTATTTTCTTATGCCTTTTCCAAGTAGGAAACATTTTTCTGGTTTAGGAGGATTTATCCTTACATGATAATGGATGTTTGGAAACTGCCAAAAACTGAGTGCAGCAGCAGTTGCTAAATTAGTTCAGATTTTTAAAACCTCTCCAACAGCCTTTAAAAAAATTTACTTCAAAAAAAAAAAAAAAATTTGCTTCTGCTTATATATAGCACAGTGGGTAAATGGAATTAAAGCAAGATTTTTACCTACATTATATCATAGCTCCTAAAGGAGATGCAGGGAATTGAAACTCTGCTTTAGTTAAGGTATGTCAGAGTCTGAAGGAGAAATTGGATATTTGTTTGATTTTTATGAGAAACTGGAAACCTAGTTGGTATTCACAAGTGAAGAACTTAATGTTGGGAAGATAAGAGATTCCTGCCTTTCCTCCATTTTAAATTAAGATGATAGGATTGTTGTGACTTGACATTTTCTATTTGATCTACCTTAGGGTCACAGCTAATTAGTTACCTAAGGCTATTGCACAGTGTGTATTTCATGCAGGGTATATTACGTGTTAGCAACCAGAGCAATTGCTATAGTAAAATTTTGTCGTTTTCTGCCATTTCGAATTGTGAAAGAGTGTTACATAATCTTAAATGATCATCAGGAGTATGTTTTGCTGACAGATAATGATGTAGACAAGTTTGTTTAACTTATCTTAAATTGACCTTGACTCCAGGTCAAATTGGAGTCAACTCTGGTAAGATGATGAAACAATAACTTCTGAAATCTCTATTTGAAATGTCAGGATTTTTTGTGTGATTAGTATATAAGTCTGTTCTTAAAGAAATGAAGAATTGAAATATTATACAGCCTTTTAAAAATTTTTCTGAGACAGAATCTTGCTCTGTTGCCCTGGCTGGAGTGCAGTGGTGCCGTCATGGCTCAGTGCAGCCTCAACCTCTCCTGGCCTATACAGTGGTGGGTTTTTTGTTTTTGTTTTTGTTTTTGTTTTTTTTGAGACGGAGTTTCACCCTTCTTGCCCAGGCTGGAGTGCAATGGCGTGTTCTTGGCTTACCGCAACGTCCATCTCTTGCGTTCAAGCGATTCTGCTGCCTCAGCCTCTCAAGTAGCTGGGATTATAGGAGCATGCTATCAGCCCCGGCTAATTTTTTGTATTTTTAGTAGAGACGGGGTTTCATCATGTTGGCCAGGTTGGTCTCAATTTCCTGACCTCAGGTGATCCACCTGCCTTGGCCTCCCAAAGTGCTGGGATTACAGGCATGAGCCATCGTGCCTGGCTATTTTTTATGAAAATAGAGAAATGTAGTAGTATTGCGGTGATAGAATCCTAACTATAGGGGCTATTTCTTTGGAATTGTCTGTAATAGAAATTCTTGGCTAGTGCAGTGGCTCATAAATATAATTCCAGCACTTTGGGAGGCTAAAGTGGGAGGATCACTTGAGCCCCGGAGTTTGAGACCACCTTGAGCAACAGAGTGAGACCCCTGTCTCTACAAAAAATTAGCCTGGTGTGCTGGTGTATACTGTAGTCCCAGCTACTCAGGAGGCTGAGGTGGGAGGATTGCTTGAGCCTTAAAGGTTGAGGCTGCAGTGAGCCATGATGGTGCTGCTGCACTCCAGCCTGGGCGTCAGAGCAAAACTGTCTCAAAAAATAAAAATAAAAATTCTTCCCTATTTAAAATAATTTGTTGATGGTTTACTCCCTTTTCAAGTTGTATTTGCATTAATTTGTTGGTTAAACATTTAAAAGGTTTAAAATTAGCCTGACTTAAAAATTCCTTATCTGTGTTAAAGGTGGAATATGAAGTGTGTTTAATTATACTCAGTTATTTGGGAGTTTTATTTCTATTTGAAATTAGGGTAGGGTTGTATTTTTGTTTCTTAAAAGTAATTTCAGACTAAAATTTTCTTTCTCAACTCTTACCTAGTTATATGGTAAGAGAGCTAGTTTTCATAAAGGTAGAAGATTTAATTTTACAAATTATGCCATGCACATTTTAGGTGTCTGTTTCATGTGGAATACCTGACTTCAGGTCAAGGGATGGTATTTATGCTCGCCTTGCTGTAGACTTCCCAGATCTTCCAGATCCTCAAGCGATGTTTGATATTGAGTATTTCAGAAAAGATCCAAGACCATTCTTCAAGTTTGCAAAGGTACTATGAACTCTTCTGGTTGTTTCTTTGGCCTTGTCTCATGAAAAAGTATTTTGTTCATACATAGCCACTTGAAGATTATCATTCATTGTTTAGTAAAGTGGATGCTGCTACTGTGGCAGAGTAAGATCGCTCATAATGGCCAGGATTCCCTTACTTCTAGAGAAGGACTATCATCTACTTTTCTTCATTGTAGGAGTGAGCTTATTTTCAAAGAGACAGTTTCATATTTTAAAAATTTACACTTCACCTGTGGTTGTTACCGGCCTGGGCTTTTTTAAGAGGTTTGTACACCATATAAAAGTAACATAACTTGGGTTTTATAATATTTTATTACAGATTGTAAAGGTTAGAACATTACTTTGGGATTTTGTAGTCAAGTTTTAACATTAGGATGTGCCGGAAAAATCATTTGTAATTAGAGATGGGGAAGATTCTTGGGTTGGGTTTTTGTCAACAAGTTGCAAAGAGTTGCAGCTCTATTCTGCTCTAGAGTTGCACTGTCCAGTTCAGAAGCCACTAGCCCAGCTACATGTGGCTGTTGAGTACTTGAAATGTATTGACATGTGCAATAAATGTGGAAGGCATATCAGATTTTTAGAGATCCAGTATGGAAAAAACAAAATATTTTATTCATTTTATTTATTTAAATATTAAATATTGGTTTTTATATGTAAATAATACTTTTTAAAATGTTTAATTCTTTCTTTTGAAATACATTTGATATTGGATTAAATAAAATATATTTTGGGCTGTGCATGTTGCCTCATGCCCGTAATTTCAGCACTTTGGGAGACCAAGGTAGAAGGATCAGTTGAGCCAGGAGTTTGAGACCAGCCTGAGCAACATATTGAGACCACATCTCTACAAAATAAATAATAAAGTTTGCTGGGCATGGTGGTGTGCACCTGTAGACCCAGCTACTGAGGAAGCTGAGGTGGGAAGATCCCTTGAGTCCAGAAGCTCAAGATTCTAAGTGAACCATGATCTGCCACTGCACTTCATCCTGGGCAACAGAGCAAGAGTTTTTCAAAAATATATGTATGTTTTGGAGTTTTCACTTTTTTTTTTTTTTTTTTTGAGACGGAGTCTCCCTGTGTTATCCAGGCTGGAGTGCAGTGTTGCAATCTCGGCTCACTGCAACCTCCGCTTCCCAGGTTCAAGTGATTTTCTTGCCTCAGCCACCTGAGTAGCTAGGATTACAGGTGCCTGCCACCACGTCCGGCTAATTTTGGTATTTTTCGTAGAGACGGGGTTTCATCAGGTTGGCCAGGCTGGTCTTAGACTCCTGACTTTCAGGTGATGCACCCACCTCGGCCTTCCAAAATGCTGAGATTACAGGCGTGAGCCACCGTAGCCAGCCAGTTTTCACTTTAATGTAGTTATTAAAAAATTTGAAGTTACGTGTGTGTCTCACATATATCTGTTGTACAGCTCTACTTTAGAGTATAAAGTTTAATAATGCATTATGCCATACCCAAGAGATATAGTCATTAGAAAACTGTTTTCTTTCCTGTATTTTAGTCTTTTGAGAAGAAATTACAAAATTTGTTATTGTTAAACTTGGAGGTATATGTATTTGAAAGAGTCATTTTATTTTATCCTGACCTCGTAATCTGCCCACTTCGGCCTCCCAAAGTGCTGGGATTACAGGCATGAGCCACCCACCACACCTGGCCAGTGAACCTAAATTTTAACTAAGTAGTGTCCTCATCTACTTTCGGACCATGTGATGTATTTACATGACTACAGGAGAAGCTCTGCTAATTCAGAATAAATTGGTGACTGTCTTTAAAGAAAAGTAATTTTCTTTAAAGCACTGTAATCCCAGTGCTTTGGGAAGCTGAGACAGGAAGATTTTTTGAACTTGGGAGTTTCAGCCTGGCCAACATAGTGAGACCCTGTCACTACCCTCCACCCCACTCAGTGTAATCTTTATTTTATCCAGGTTGTGGTACGTTAAATGGGCATTAGTATAAAGTGGGAAAATTATGTTAAAAATTCTTGAATATGATTACTAAACTGAATTTG
This sequence comes from Alouatta palliata, assembly GCA_004027835.1. NCBI lineage: Eukaryota > Metazoa > Chordata > Mammalia > Primates > Atelidae > Alouatta > Alouatta palliata. Next base: position 1,383 of record PVKV010029385.1, on the reverse strand, counting down.
AAAAGTTTTCAGGCTATCAGGAGAATTTTGAACTTAAAACTTACATAATTTGAACATTTTACTTCATATATCCACGATAATGATGGTCATCTATATCTAGCTTTTAGAGCAGACAACTGGTTCATACCTGGATTGAATAAATAATGTTTTTTTGTTGTTGTTAATTATGGATTAGTGAAGATTCACTGTTTTAATCTGCTGCTAGTGGTACTACTGCATGGTTTTGAAGACCAATGAAATATGACTAAAGGTTTCTTGAATTGGATCTAGGACACTGGCATTATGAAATCTCCATGTGGTGCAGGGATTGACACTATCAAAAGTCCAGCAAGTAACTAGAAGTTACTTTGATCTTAAATCTTATTACAAAAACTTGACTCACTAGTGCCTTTTTATGAGGCTCACAAGATTTTTGTTGTAAATTTTTTTATTTGTTGCTGTTTTTGAGACAGGGTCTCACTTCGTCTGGAGTGCAGTAGTGATTATGGCTCACTGCAGCCTTGATCTCCTGGGCTCAGGTGATCCTCCCACTTTGGCTCCCCAAGTAGCTGGGACCACAGGTGTGTGCCCCCACACTCTGCTAATTTTTGTATTTTTTGTAGAGACAGGGTTTTGCCATATTGTCCAGACTGGTCTCTTGACTCCTGAGCTCAAGCGATCCACCAGCCTTGGCCTTCCAAAGTGCTGGGATTACAAAGAATGAGCCACCACACCAGGTTTTGCTGTAAATTCTATCTTGCTAAAGCTAACTTGTCACCTGTCTTCACCAACTTAGGAAAATCTACTTAAGTAGATATTAAATCGCCTGGTAAAGTTATAAGGTGCAGTTAAATGTCTGAAATTAGGAGTACTATTCTTTTGGTAGCAAGTTTTTATATATTGCTTTAAGTACATTTGGTAACCTAACACTGGAAAAATATGGTAACAGTGTAGAAATAGCAAGGTGAGGAGGATTGTATGCTTAGTTGTCTAGTGTGCAAACCAGGTATGCATCTTTAGTTTAAATGAACTTTGACATGTAAGACTCTGTAGAAGCAATTCATAATTACTCCCAAAAAATAAGTCCTAAGAACTTTTAAAATCCATTTAATAGAAATCTAGAGAGTGTATAAGAGAAAATACGTGAAATATAATAACAATGGCACACTGTTAAATTGTTACAGTGGCTCTTAACCACTCTGTACAGGTTTTATACTCCCTGGGAGGAGAAAACGTTAAAGAGGATAAGCATTTTTCACTTGTGTATAAAATGGAGAATATGCAGGCCAGGTACGGTGGCTTGTGTCTGGAATCCCAGCACTTTGGGAGGCCAAGGCAGGTGGATCACGAGCAGTACTGCTGTAAAAGAGCAGTAACTTTCTTTTTTTTTTTTTTTTTTTTTTT
>PVKV010029384.1:0-23687 GCA_004027835.1 Alouatta palliata | reverse complement strand
TATCTTAATATTTTATAAAGTGAACTTGGAACTGTTTGATGTATCATTCAGTTTGTATGTTCATTTTAGAATCCTAATCTTAAAAATTTTTTTTAAGTCAAGGCTTCAATTTCTAGACATATGCGAATGCTAGTGCTAGCTATTCAAGCGAGATGCAAAGTATTTTTAACCTCCAAACTTTACATTAAAAAAAATTCCTTTAATCTGAATATAATTGTTTTTCTTCTGCTCAGAGTGAATGTCTTTATTCGCCCGTCAGTCTTATTTGGTGGGCAAGCTGTCTTTGGAATCTTCCTCCTCTCCAACTGTCTCGTTGATTGTCATTTGAGTCTGTTAGTCATACGTCCTTGGGTGAATGGTGGGCGGCAATTAGCAGCCTCTCTTCGAGGTCTCTCCAGGTGCACGTGGCCTCCTTGTCAGTTCGTTAGGAAAATGGCTGGATAATAATCATCATCTCACAGTGATCTGCCTTTCTGAAGGTAGGATCGACATCTCATTTCTGATTATGCTCGTTAAAAGTTGTGTTGTCAACTTACCTGAGAGAAGCAGCAGTCTTATGAAGCATGCGATTTGCTGCTGAAACATTCATTACAATCTCATTTAAGTTAGAGGAAGTAACAACTTTTTTTATGGGCATACTAGTGAAACAGATGTGAAATCTGCAGGTAGCAGCTGATGGAAAAGATAAAATAAAAATTGGCGGCATCCAACTAACAAAGAATGTTTGAAGAGTAAAATACTTTGGGGCTCAAACTGATTTCTGAATCATTGTTGGTGTTCTTTGAGTATAGAGAATGATCAACTACTAATCTGAAAATCAGCAAATAATTTTCAAATTCATATGAAAACACTGTGCTGAAATTAAAGCTTTAGGCATCTACAGCTCCTTGATTTTAGCAAGTAAGAAAATAAAATTATTCCCACTATTATTAGGAAAAGTGTAGGATATCTAGGACTATATAGTTAGGGCCATTCATGACAGACTAGAGTATCTTCTACCCCACCCAGGAACCTGTTGGTACTCAAGGAATCACAATAATCCCTAAATTCTGGTTCCAGGAAGGAGGGAAAAAGGTCAAATCAGTCCTCTTTTCCCATAGAAAAGGAATTTCTTTGCAAAGTATTGATCTGACCTGTCCCTCTTCTCAATTTGCTTCCTCCTCTGACAATTTAAGACAAAGCCTTAAAAAGCCTGAATATTCCCTGCCAACCCTGAGTCAACCTCTACTCTATACTTCCATGGTTAGTCAGTTACTTGTTACCTTAGTATTTAAAGAGATACAAATTTCTGGCTGTGGAGTGGAACTTGATAAATGATCAGGGTGGCGATGTGGGTTTGTGGTCTTGCCCTTTCTTCTACTTATTTCCAGATCTTTGTTAATTGTATTCTTCTTTTTGCTGATCAGTGATTGATAAGGAAAATATCAGTTGATCCCATTTTTTGTGTTGTGTATCATCCTAAAAATCCTGTATTTATATGTTAAACCATATGTCTAATTAAAGCATTACAACTCCAAACTCACTTCACAAGGTAAAAAAATAATAAATTAAGTAATCTAAATATCTCAAAGTTAAAGAAACATTCTGCTTTTGTGTAATCTATATGTGATTACCTCGAAAAGGTAATAAAGTGGCAGGACAACCATCATTTTAATTGCATATTCATTTTAAACTGCAGACACACCAAAACACAGGTTACAGCACACATATGCAGCCTATTTGGAAATAGGATATAACCTTGAACTTGAAAAAAACTCAGGGCCTTATGCAGTAGTAATAAAATAATAAGATTTTTCAAAAAAGAAAATAGCAGAAATTAATGCATGAAATTAGTAGGGAATATGGAATTCAAAGTCCATTTGTACACATGGGTTCTCATTCAAATTTTTATGGCTAGGAAAGCAAGACAATTCAAACAGGAACAAAATTTTTCACTTCCTTTGATCACTTATAAGGTTCTGGGTATTACTGATGCAATCAATACCCCCCTGAAGGAAAACCATAGCAAAACACAACAGCTTCTAGACCCAAGTCTAAGGGGTTACTATTATCTTTCTTCATCATGAATATTTTTTGATGCTACCATTAAATGACCTCAAAAAGTTTTTTCTCCTTATTTTACTTTACTTAGTATGTATTTATTTTTATGATAGGGATAATTTCTAAATCTTTGACCTTAATGAAGGAGAAATAGTTTCCTAAGTGGAAAATATCAACAGTGTTAATTACTTCTTTCATCAGCTGCATTCAAGTTATTAAATTTTAAATCAAAACAAGAACTTTAAACACTCTGATTATGATATTTACATCACTCGTAATTGTGTCCCTCTCTCTGGATAGGCTTCTTGAAATTTTTCATGGCAGGGGCCGTATCATAGTCGTTTCTGTATCTTTAGTTTCTTATTTGCACTCTTGAAGATATTTCCATGATAGTAGAAAACAAAAACTTAAATTACAGGATTATACAGACTCATAATATTGAGACATATTGGCTTTGTGTTATACTTTGCTAGAACGTTTTCCCCCATATTTCAGCTATATTGGTATCTTACTACTGTGATTATCATGTCACTGATTCTTCTTTATACAGGAAACTTTCATATTAAATCTTCAAGAGAATGGAAAGTGACAGGTGAGAAAATCTGCCTGTTCTGATCGTTGCAGTTTATATAGAAAAGGCTTCCTGCGACCCTGACAAAACCTGGAATGGGGTTGTCTTCTGTGCTACTGGCATGACTCCCACTAAGGAGCGCTTTCTCCTGCGTGGCTCCATATGTGGGGGATCGAAGAGGGCGGGGGGCTGACAGCTATGAGGTGTGATTTAGCAGACTCTTGGTGCCATTCTGAAAGGGGGTGACTAGGAACATACTATAACTTTGACTCAAGATTCACTGGACCGTGTTTTCACAAGACTATAGACTTGTGATTATAATTACGTCTGCTGTTTGTCCAGAAGTCTTACAAAGCTGGGGGGGGGGGGGGAGCACACTTTTAGAACACAAGCACTTTCTATCAATGCTAAATTCTTGTGCATTTAAACAGAAATAGAATCATCTAATATAGGATTCAAAAAATCATTGGCAGTTCACCCACAGAATTTAAAGATCTTGGGCAACCTTGTTTTTAACTTTACCAACTTTTCCTCGTTTTATTTTCTCAGAAACCGAACTGCTATTGATATTCCTCACAGAGAGCATGCTTTAACTCAAAGCATGTACAACCTGAATAATACATGAGTCTGTGGCAAGATGAGTTAGAAGTATGCTGAAAAAGAACAGCATTCATTGCAAACAATTTGAAATCCTAGATTAAAGCTCAGATAATTTAAGGATTGGCTATGATTGAAAGAAAACCTTTACTTTCTTTAGTAATTTATTTTTTATTGTATTTTCTGTGTATTCTTAGCCATGATTCTATATAGACTACCTTCGTGAGATTTTTATTTTTAATTTAATTTTAGCTGCACAAGTTGGGAATTAATGAAGAGATCTCTCCAGTCTTATAGACCCAATTATCTGGACTCTGACAATAATCTCTTTTTCTCTTTAAGACAGAGGAAATCTGTTTCAATCATATTTGTCCAATTACTTAATGTTGCCCCAGTGTGTGTAGAAATGTCTTCTGCTGCTATTTGCCCATGTAGAGATCTTGTGCCATTTGTCACTTGTCACTACTCTGCTCATAAACTGCTTGTTTGAGATATTATGGAAGCTTTATCAAATCATTTTTCTCTTTACCATTTGCATGTTTAGTAGAAATGGCTTGGGCAAAAGGAATAGCCACTTTTCTATCAGGAGGACTAAGTCATCAGGTGGCCTTATTTCCAGTAATACTATATCCAGAGGCAACTCCTCTTGGGATTCAAAGTCAGTAAAAAAGTAGAAAATGAGAACAGTCTTTCTCACTCCACATATGTGTGTGTGTGTGTGTGTGTGTGTGTGTATACACACACACATAATTTACATATATAGTTATGTAATGTATGATTTTATAAAATATATAAATTACATATATAATTTATCACTCCACATATATGTATGTGTGTGTATATATGTATATATATATACACACACATATGTAATTTACATACATAATTATGTATATATGATTTTATATATAATTTTCTCTATATTTCTCATTTTCAATCTCCATCTATGCATATATACATATAAATGTATATATATATAAAATATATAAATATATATATATAACATATAAAATATACATGTTGTTTCCCTTTTATAAGAAACTGCCATAGAAGAAAATAGCAAAGAATATCTTCTGGAATCCATTTTATCCTGGCAAAAATAGTAAAATGATATAAAAGTTCAGTAAAACTTACTGAACAATCAGTGCCTCTCTTCTACTGTGCCAACCCATTTTACCGTATTTCAGGACCTTACAAACTTTCAATAAGAAGACAATATGAAATCCAAGACATCCTTATCATGACAGGTAAAGGACACCTCCACACAAATAGACTACCCCCAAACTAAAGAGCCCTAAATTACGTGGCTTTTAATGTCAGGCTCCTTATTTTTACCAGAACCCAGAAAAGTGTCTATATTGTGTACGTCTAATATTGGTACTTTCCTGGTTTCATTTTAGTTTGGGGAGAAAAAAAAAGGATAGCTACCTAGCATGGGTGTGTCATCTGTGATCCAGCCCTGTCCCCGTTCAATGATCCACCACACATGGGGTGTGCCATGTGTTCAACCACAGAGGCAGATGACTGAGTCGGAACCAGCACAGGTGTGGCAATCAGATGTTCCCAATTTCAAATCCCACCTCCCACTCACTGGCTGGATGGCCTTGGGCAAGTTACTTCAGCAAACTTCACTTTCCGTATCTTTAAAGTCAACATTTAACATCAACGTCATATGTAGACTAAATGATTTGTACTTTTAATTGTTGATTCCCTGAAGCCCTAACATTGGGAAGAACTTCCTGAGCATCCTGTTTGTGTGAGAAAACTTTTATAGGGAATCTGCCACTTCTATATTTTTAACAAGATGGAAAATGATTAGGAAGTCATAGTTGTAATTTTTAAAAACTGTAAAAGGATGGCTCGTCTGACTGATTTTTGTTGTTGATACTACAATGAGCTTTTGAATTTTTTGTGTTCATGCCTGGAACAATATTATAGGAAGCTCAATGTAGACCTCCCTGAAACCTCTCTAAATCTCCCTAGAAAGGAAACTGAGGCAATCCAAAGGAGAACATGAAACTACATGAATAGTGGAATATGTAAAAAAAAAAAAAAAAAAAAAAAAAAAAGTGAGCCTTTAGCCAGGCTCCTATTATGGTCATGACTTTCTGAGGGATATTTGTATTCTAGAGAGAACTCAGGACAGGTGACTATAGCTTTCTCCTTCTAAGGCTTTTGTTCCAAATTCCAGTGGATCAAAAGATACCTTCTGAGAAATATGTGTTTAGAAGGGCGTATTAGTCTGTTATGCTGCTAATAAAGATATACCCAAGACTGGGTAATTTGTACAGGAAATAAGTTTAATCTACTCACAGTTCCACATAGCTGAGGAGGCCTCACAATCATGGCTGCAGGGGAATGAGGAGCAAAGTCACATATTACATGGTGGCAGGTAAGAGACAGCATGTGCAGGGGAATCTTCCCTTTGTCAAACCATCAGATTTCATGAGACTTACCATCACAAAAGCAGCACTGGAAATACCCACTCCCATAATTCAATTACCTCCCACCAGGCCCTCCGCTGACATGTGGGGATTATTAAAATTCAAGGTGAAAATTGGGTGGAGACACAGAACTAAACCCTATCAAAGGGAAACCTAGAGAAACAGTGACTACATGGCAGCTGCTTAAAATCCTTTAGGGAATAAGGCATGACTAAGTATGGGAAGACTGAGAAGAGTAGGATGAGGAGAGACAAGACAAAAAGAGACAGGCAAAAACTATTTGTCCTAAACAAGAAAAAGCTGAAAGGAGATTTTACTTAACCCTATTCCTGTGAAGAAATATTGCAGAACTGAGGCTGGTCTCAGTGGCTCTCACCTTTAATCCCAGCACTTTGGGAGGCCGAGGCAGGTGGATCACGACATCAGGACATTGAGACCATCCTGGCCAACATGGTGAAACCCCATCCCTACTAAAAATACAAAAATTAGCCAGGCATGGTGGTGCATGCCTATAGTCCCAGCTACTTGGGAACCTGAGGCAGGAGAATTGCATGAACCCAGGAGGCAGAGGTTGCAGTGAACTGAGATCATGCCACTGTACTCCAGCCTGGCAGCTTGGTAAGTGGAGGGCAGGAAAGCTCAGATGGAGAACAAGTTACTTCTACAACATTCCACTGTGTTAGGAAGCGGTCTGTTTGTGTGATCATCTAATTGCATGATAGTTTTTAAGTCACACAGGCCAGGGTTGGATCTCAGCTTGTATCCTTGAGCAACTTCCTCCACAGAGCTACAGATTCATTATTTGTGTAATATATAGAGATAATAATACCTACTTCTATTGGGTTATTTAAAAATTAAATAACATAAGAAATATAGACTGTCTAGCATAATGCCTGTATGCTGTGTAGAAAGGGGTCAGCAGATATTAGTCACCACCCTTCCCTTTCTGGGGACAAGCCAAATACTCTACTGGGAACTACACATACAATTGTATTGGGAAAGGGCGAAACAGTTTAGGAACAAGGGCAGTGGGCTGGAAATCAGGAGACAAGATTTGTCATCACAGATGTGTCTTCTAACCGGCTATGGGGCCCCACACCTGTGAATCAAAATTGCTAAATTCAATTTTCTTGTTGCAACAATTTTGAATTTGTGATAAATAATCCCCAAGTTCTTTTAAGTCTCTAATATCCCAAATTCAGTCTTTGTTCTTATGGTGTCACCAACATTCAAAGAGACCATGCATGTAAAAGAATTTAGTGCCAGTCCAGGCTGAGAAAAACAGCAGGAAACAATGCCACAGCGTGTATTAAATAGCTTTCCCATTTAGGAATGTGAGCAAATAGAAGCCCAAACATCTGTAATGCATTCCTGGGAATATATTGAGGGCATTTGTTTTGGAGAAATCTATTCAGTAGACATTTGCTGAGTCCCTGTTACCCTGTAAGTACTGCATCAGGCCTGGGACATAGTGACACATGCACAAGCTCCCTCACAAAGGTGTTCCCAGTTTATTGGAAAATGTGACCACAGCTGGGCAGTGTACTGAGCACAATGAAGTGTATGCTGGGCATGCTATGGGAGCACAAACTGGGCAGAATTGAAGGAAAAGAAGCTTTAGAGACTTCCCAGAAAAAATGAGAGATCAACTGAGGTTTAAAGGGTGAGTAGGAATTAGACACCTTGTGCTTTAATGAGTCAGGGAGCTTTACAGCAGGAGTCCCAGCAGGGAAGCAGAACATCAGCTGCTGGGGCTGATATCCTCCAAGGCAAGTGGGTCTCAGGGAGCTACTCAGGTTTCCTGGGCGAGCTTTTCATTCTAGAGATTTCCCCTTCTTCTTCTGGCACCAATTTTTCATTTCAACAAAATTTTTAAGTCAAAAATAATAATTTTGAACACTTTATGGCAGTTGAGGTTTTGGATGCCAAAAATAAAAACCAACTCAGACCACTTAAGGAAAAAAAAAAAAAAGCATGCTTTAGGATATTGGGTAGCTCAAAGAATCAATGAAGATACTTGAGAAGTACTAAAAAACAGTAGGAACCAAGGAAAGCAAGGCACAGCCAAGATCCCCCAACAAGACTAATGTACTTTGAATACAGACTCTGGTGCCCTGCCCGTGGACACTCGTAACCACACCCTAGACTCTGTTGCCCTCAGACACCTGCACTTACTCCTGGACTCTCCACTTCAGCCAAGCCAGTATGAATAATCTGTATCTTCATACCTTTGTTTCATGTCCATGCCTACATCACAGTTTCTACAGAGCTTGTGGGGAAATATCTGCTCTAGAGGGACTTGCCTCTTCTCTGTTTACACTTGTAGGATAGCCAAGGAAGCAGGCACACTCAGTCTCCTCTCTCTCTCTCTCTCTCTGTCACCCTCACAAACACACACAAGCACACGTCCACTAAATGCCGTCTCCTGCCTGGCTCACAGAGATGTTTTGAGCGTTTGTGATAACAGGCATTAAACACACTGAAGCAAGGTGTTATGTAAGTACAAAGTATTATTAACATCAGTGATTAACTTTCATCAGTAAAAATTATAAATCATCTCATTTATGCTCTTTGTAACAAGGGAACAGTTGTCATTTTCTCTGAAATGATCTAAATTAGCTACATTTTGAAGTGAGGCTGAATGTCATTACAATATAATACACTAAACCTCTCCTTAAAAAGGGATATTTACATATTTAAATTTAAATAAAATATTAATAGACCTATTATATCAATGTCCTAAAAGATAAGAGCATCATTATTATATAACATGTCTTCTACTATTTACAGACAGTATGCTAAGTATTTTGAATAATATATTTTAAAGATCATTTCAATTTTTAGTATAATATCTGGAAATAACCCTAAGCATAAAAGGTATTATATTCATTGATTTGTAAGATAGACATATATTCTACTAACACAGTGCTTTTGATATCAAGTTATCATGAGAACTGAGATTTGTGTTATATTTGAAATAAGTTAGATCAGCTATTTTAACCAAACAAAAAAAATACCAATGGCTTAAAATGTTAAAGGAAAATTTCTTGCTTACATTGTAGTCCAACATGGACCAACAGAAGTATCTTCTCTTCACAGACATTGGGAGACACAGGTTTTTTTTCTATCTAGTGGCTCTGCTTTTCCCTAAGACTTCAGAGTCCTCTACTCAGCACTCTGCATCCAGCAAGAAGCCAGGAGAGAATATACAGGAATCACAGGGGGTGTTTTTAAATATCTATATTTATTTCTTTTATCCTGAAAGTAAACATGAAGTTTCTGGATCAAAGATCAGACTTACTATTGTTAATAGCAATAACTGAACTAATCTATTTCCCTTTTTGGAATTTATATAATGAGGAAAAACAGACTCTACAGATAAAAAAGGAGGATTTTGTACCGCAGAAGAGGAACTCCTAATTATGAAAATAGTAGTTTATAGAGAAGCCAAGTATCTACCCCTCCTCTTCTCTGAGACAAGGAGAGATACATGTTTCCAATGTAACCAAACACCTTTTTACCCAGAAAATATTTATTTACATTAGAAAAATAAGCTTTCTTTAACTTGAAGGGAGTTTTCTTTGAAGATAAGCTTTCTTTATCTTGGCTGGGCAGTGTCATACATTATTCTAAATCCACATTCTGTTAGTCAGAATTCAGTCACATGGCCATACCTAACTGCAAGACAGCCTGGAAAATGTAGTCTTCCCATGTTCCCAATAAGAAAATTATGTTTGATTTGGTAAATATATACAGAACTTCCCTGTGTCTGGGGGGATCTTCAAGTAGGAAAGTACCACAGTTCAGAAATACCGGTGAGCTCCAAGCTGGTGTGCATTTTCTGGGTGCCCTGTTTACCAGACAAGGATATTTGATAGATAAGAGTGCTGTCTTCCTGGAGAATAAAGGTAAGGGAAATGGTCCAAGTCAGATTCACTCTGGGTGCCCACTCCTTATGCCTCCCCAATTCTGAATATTTCCAGTTAGACATTCCTTAACATCTGAAGACAGCACATATTAAGGTTCTAATTCCAGAGGGGATGCTCACACAGTCAGAATCACATATATATGTTTTTTTCAGATACTTTTTCCATAGAAGAGTGAAAAAGATGATTCCAATTGAATAAATGTCTTTAGTCATCCAAGGTACATGGGCCTGGCTTACACAACCCTAATGTGGGCCCATTGGTACTGGCAGTGAAAGTGTCATCAGCAGAGGAAAGAGCACCATGGATGGGTTCCAGCAGAGCCTCCACAGGGAGTTGTGCAGTGTGTATGCCATTCAGTATGTGCCAGAATCCAGGCCTGCAAGTAGCTCACCAAGCCTTGCCCTGGCACCTGCATGCATCTATCTGGATGGAGAAAGGGGAACCTTTTGATTTACCAAAAAGTTGGTCTGTTTGTCAAATGGTACACTCATGGAGTACATCAGCCCAAAAAGGTGGCTTTTATTTATTTTGAGCACCCAAAGACACCTTTCTTAATACTCACAAAAGCATTATATAAGCTAGTGGGTGGTTCTGAACTGAGCAGTCAATAAGAACAGCCTGGGAGGCAGCAGCAGCAGTGGCAGCTACAAGAATATAGCACAGGGAGTATGTGTTTGGAGAAATACGCTGTGAAGAAGAAAAGAGAGAGTGCAGCAAAACAAGAGTGCAGGAGCAAACAATTAATGCATACAGGCTGAGCTGTAGTAACCAAGAGATTCCATACATTCAACAGCTTTTAGAACAGGAACTTCCTTGGTTTCTTATATTCCAGTCCTAGGTAGGGATTCTAGTTTAGGGGCACCTCTGATAACACTTTGCCATCAAGGAGCTTTCGGTAGCCAAGCCATTAGATTCTAAGGTCACCACCATCATTTCCAACACAATCAGGAGGAAGGGGGAAAAATATGGAAGACCACTGCAGGATGGTTTTATGAGCCAGGCCTGGTAGAATCTTACACTTCCATTAGCTCAAACCCAGTTTATGTCCACACCTAACTTCAAGAGAGGCTGGGAAAAGTAGTCTATCTGAGGACCAAGAAACAACAGACTTTGATTAACAGCTCTCAGTCTCTGTCACATGAACTTACAGGGATTCTTAGCAATGGAAGGTAGAAAGAGGTAAATACAGAGGGAGCTCTCTCATTAATTTGAAAAGGATAAGAAGAGGGAAAAACAGGTGATCAGCCACAGAACTATACCCTGAACCCTAAGTGTGAGGCAAGCCTGGTTGATAAAGCTAAATTCATACTCTTTGGTGTGACTGGCTGATTAAAACCACCTTTGTTTTTAAACACAACTTAGGAACTGTATCAGGCAGAATAATGACCCCCCAAGATATTCCCATCTAATTCCCAGAATCTTTGAAAATATTGCCTTACACGGCAAAGGGGAATTAAAGTTGCAGATGGAATTAATGTTGCTAACCAGCTGATCTTAAAATAAAAACACTATCCTGGATTATCCAGGAGGGGTAATCACAAGGTTCCATTAAAATGAAAGACAGACGGAAGGAGATCAGAGTGATGCCCTGTGAAAAGGACTCTAACCCACCATTGCTGGCTTTGAAAATGGAAGAAGGGGCCACAAACCAAGGAATCTAGATGCTGAAAGAGGCAAGAGAGTGTATTCACCTCTAGGGTCACCCGAAAAATGCATAGCTCTGCTGACACCTTGATTGGAGATCCATGTCAGATGTATGACCTACAGCATTGTTAGATAATAAATTCATGTTGTTTTAAGCTGCTAATTTTGTGGCAGTTTCTTAGAACAGAAACCATAAAAGGTCCTTGCTCATATAAAACACATTAAAATAGGAAAAAGCCTACAAAAATGCTGGTCACTAGAAGAGCGGCCCAGAGATGACTGGTTCCATCAGACTTATTCAAACAGTAGCACAAGAAGAGCTACCATTGTTTAAAGGGTTTCCTAAACTTGCTGAGAAATCACTGTCTAAGAGGTCATTCTTATTGCTTTTTAGACAGAGTTTCTATAGGAGGTAGAAAAACAAAGTTGTCTGATGTTAGGTAATGTCAGAACGCACCTTGAATTACCCTGAATCCTTTTGACCTGCTTATGTCAAAACTGAAAAGCTGTCAAGGTATGGAATTGAAATCTGTGTCAGATCTCTCTTACCTTATATATAACGTGAACTTCACATGAATAAATGCATCTATGCCTCCAACTCCAAAACCTTCCGTTCTGCTGCCCCCTAAAGAATCTCTAGGCAAGTGTGCCTCTTGCTGTTTTACAGCCTCATTTCTTCTTTTCACTGTGGGCAGTCTTCCTGTTTACTTGAAAGTGTTCCATTCTTTCTACCTGGGAGAAAGGTGTTAGCAGGTTTCACAGATCTAATGTCTCAGGATAGCAGTGTCTGCATGTTGCCCCAAGTATTAACAATAGGTTTTAATCAGTGCTGAACTTTTGGAAGAAAGGTACTAGTTAATAAAGACAGAATGTGTAAATATATTCCAATTTACTAGCTCAAATAAAAATAAACTAGAAATAATCAAGAGAAAAGCTAGAGAACTTCATTTGGAATTCTGTTATGCTCTTTTTGGAAAATTAATAAGAGCCAGAGAACTAAATAACTAAAATCTTTTGTGTTGCCACTCATCTCTCAAACTGACAGGACATCCTATTTTTTCATAAAGAACCTTGATATGGCTAGAATTTGACGTGATTCCATCAAGAAATAATAAACTGTGCAGTGAAGAGAAAAAATATTACAGGCAAGGTTGAGCCTAGTTTTTGTGCAACAATTTTCACATCTAAGGAGAGCACAACTAGAAGATAATTTGATTTTCTTTCATGATTATAAAGTATTTCGTTCCCAGAAAACTTTGTCTTGAGGCAGTACTACCACATCCATGAAAAGTTCCAGCTCAATTGATTTCTTTGTGGCATAAAGTAAGGTGAGAGCTGACTTTTGCAACGTGGTCCATTTTGAATTGAGAGCTAGTCTGTGCAAAGTTTGAGGGCAAGTAATTAATTTTAAAGTAAATGCTAAGGGCATGTATGTGAGAGCAAATTTCACATAAGGAAATGATATTAAAACCAATTCTGAATATAGTCAACTTTTCCATTTTTATGGCATATTGTGTACAAAAATGTTAAGGTTCTTCAAGCATTGGTAAAAGGCAGGAGTCCTCTTTGCTAGCTTCGTAAAAAGTATAGCCAATGCAGTAAAGAAAGAATAAAGGTGCAGGTCCATTTGCATCACTACCATGTTTGCAATATTGAGTAGAAAATTAGAGGCTGGTTTCAATATGTGCTTTGGACCTATCTCATTGCTTTATGACCCTCATACATATATACGTATCTCTCTATTTCTCCAGGCCACATCTGCCTGAGAGGTAGAAAAAATACATCACATCACACTGTGGTCATGTCAAGTCATCTCATGTCTTGTAGTCCTCATTTGTGAAATCACTAAAACCCCAGCCACACAAATCTTTTCCTTCCAGTTTCACAGATTTGCAATTTCTCTTCCAAACCTTGCCCAGTCATAATAGTCTTCCTTTGGAATAAGTGCGAAAGTCTTCCATTGGAATAGCTAGCCCTGTGGGTTAGCTAACATAACAACCTCTGTTTCCAACCCTTCTTGGCTACCTCTGCTATACATGTGGATGTAAAACATTAGACTTTCTGGACCGCCTTTGAGCTGGCCTGGCTGTGGAACACATTTCTGACCAATGATGTGTAAGGGAAGTCTTCTGGTACTACTGATCCCCATTCTCCTTCTTCCTGCCTGGGACATGGGATGTCTGGAGCTGTAATAGCCATCTTGTGCCCATGCTGGACACAGCAGACAGGTTCTAAGATGGACCCATGATTCCCTCCTCCTGGTCTTCATACCCTCGTATATTCTCCTCTTGAGTATTGGCAGGATCTGTGACTTGCTTCTAACCAATAGATTAGTAAAAGTGGTAAGACAGCACTCTTGTGATTAAGATTGTAACATCTGTTTCACTGAGGTACTCTCTGTTGCTAGCTTTGATGAGGTAAGAGGCCGTGTTGGGGAGGTACATGTGGCAAGGAACTTAGGGCAGTGTCTGTCCAAGAACCAACTGAAAACTGTGCGTTGTGTCTAGCCAAGAGCCAGCAAAAGACGGAAGCCCTCAGTAGAGCACTCCACAAGGAATGGTATGCCGCCAAAAACCATCACAGCTTAGAAGCAGCTCTGTCTCATTAAGCTTTGAATGAAGACCCAGCCTGGCCAACATCTCAATTGCAGTCCTGCAGAAGACCCTGTTAAACAACATTCTCAGCCTTCTGACCCACAGAAACTGAGATAATAAATTTGAGTTGTTTTAAGCTGTTAAATGTGTTGCTGGTGATCAGAAACTGACATCCCAAAATAGGGTGCTTTGATATGCTGAACTGAAGAAGAAGCCTCAAGGTCTCTCTGACTTTCCTCTCTTGCCATCTCTCAATTCTCTCTCCCTCTTTCTCAAAGCACAGCATGAAGTTTCCCTATCTGCCTACTCTGGACCCATCAAAGAAGAAAACAATTACCTCTGGACCCTTCCCTGAGTTTTCATAAATAGAACTCATATGCAGAAAGAAAGACTGATGTCTGTCAATACATTTGGAGAGAATTTTGTCACAAACCATTGTCTGCTCTGTGTGCCCAACAGACTTTGTACTAGGCCATTGTATGTTCTACAAGCCCATTGAATTCCCCTAAAAATAATTTACTAGCCTCCCTAAAATTATCCACACTTTCCAATCTCCTTTTCCCCTAAGAAGAAGTAAGGTATATAAGCATCTGTACCCCATTGTGTGTTGGGGTCATCACACTATAAGTCCCCCCATACACACTAATAAATTTGCCATTTCTCCCATTAATCTGCCTTTTGTCACTTGACTTTTCAGCAAGTCTTCAGAGGGCAAAGGGGAAGTTTTCCGTGGTCCCTACAGTGTGATGATGCTTTTAGACAGCAATAGGTACTTTATTCATTAGAGATGAAGGAGCAGATAGAGGGCCCTGGCTTCTTTCATATGCTTATACTGGACTGTAGCTCCAGCTCTGAATGGCCCATTTCCGGATTCTTAAGGCGTGAGATAAACAAACCCTTGATGTGCATAAGCTCTTTAGTTTGTCATGTTTTCTGTTACTTGGAGTTGAAAGCAATCCTTACTGGTTTAAGGTGGCTTGTATCTCAAATTGTGCCCCCAACTCTGAGCACAATCTCCATCTTATTAACTCTATAATTTGAAAGGCTGTAGCTGCTATTTCTATAGCTGTCTCAAGACACATTCCCCCAAATAGTATGGTTCTAACTCTTCCTTTGCTTTAATAATTGTTCAGGTGAGTTAGGGGAAGGGCTCTCCTTCATTCAATGATGAAGAGAAAGAGGAAGAAGAAGAGAATGAGGAAGAAAAAGAAATGAAAAGAGAGGAAAAGAAAAGTGAAAAGAGAAAGGGAAAGATAATTTTTTTTTTTTTTTTGAGATGGAGTTTCGCTCGTTACCTAGGCTGGAGTGCAATGGCATGATCTTGGCTCACCGCAACCTCCGCCTCCTGGGTTCAAGCAATTCTCCTGCCTCAGCCTCCTGAGTAGCTGGGACTACAGGCACGTGCCACCATGCCCAGCTAATTTTTTGTATTTTTAGAAAAGACAGGGTTTCACCATGTTGACCAGGATGGCCTCGCTCGATCTCTTGACCTCGAGATCCACCTGCCTCAGCCTCCCAAAGTGCTGGGATTATATGTGTGAACCACCGTGCCTGGCCCGGGAAAGATAATTTTTTAGCATCCAAACTATTTGTCTAGACCATTTGTAAACATGGTTATAATATATCACATTACAATTTTAATCAGACTGATGTTTTAAGTTATGCCATTTTTCCTTTCTATCCCAACTCCCAGACTTGACACAAAGCCCCCATAGAATATTCTTTTCTACCTACCTACTGTATATTGCAAGTCCTTATTACTGCCAACATAGTCTTTTGTAACCTTTGGGAGTTCAGAGCTCTACTTATTCTCAGTGTCTTGAATAGTTAGTTCTGAAAATTTCCTGCCAGGTCCAGTCACCTGAGTCTTTACCAAGTCCCATGGAAACTGCAGGCTGCTAAGTCTCACTTCACACTTGGAACGCTGGCTACCTAATAAGCCACTGATGTGAACTATCGCACCAATGTATGATAATTCTGCAATACTGAGTCAAGTAAGCATCGTAAGTGTTAGGTCCATAATAGACATAAGGGAGCTGAGGTGCAGAATCATAAAATTTTAGCTTTAGAAGTGACTTTTAAGAAGCTATGATATTCTTACTATTCAATAGAAAAGTTTTATAGAATAGAATGAATTATGAATAAGACGTGGCTTCTTGTAAGGACTTCAGCATTTATAACCTTGTGACCTTGGTAAACCCTTTACCCTTTCTGAGAGTTTCTATCTGAAAAGTGTAATTTCTTGCCTACTCCATAGTGTAGTGGTATAGCCTAAAAGAATTAATCAACATGAACAGATTTTGAAAGCTCCATAACTGTACATTAAATAAAGAGCAAAACCCACACATTCTTGAAGACTCATTGTACCTCAGAGGTGTGTACTATCCCATGATTAATGAGACTGCATAAAAACACAAAATGTCTTCAAATAGGAATTATACCAATGATATTTTAAAGTGCAAATTTCACAAGCACAAATATTTTGAACAACATTTTTAGTTTTTATGTTTTGGGGTTGGTGTTTTGTTGTTGTTGTTGTTTTGAGATGGAGTCTCACTCTGTCACCAGGTTGGATTACAGTGGTACAATCTCGGCTCACTGCAACCTCCACCTCCAGAGTTCAAGTGATTCTCCTGCCCCAGCCTCCTAAGTAGCTGGGACTACAGGTGCATGCCACCATGCCCAGCTAATTTTTGTATTTTTAGTAGAGATGAGTTTCACCATGCTGGTCAGGATGGTCTTGATCTCTTGACCTCATGATCTGCCCACCTCAGCCTCCCAAAGTGCTGGGATTACACGCATGAGCCACTGTAAACGGCCATTTTGGGTTTTTTTTAATTGCCTTGATTTTATGGATTTGTTTGGTCTTCCAAAGATATCTAGTCTGTATATGGTAGTTTTTGCTCTGTAATGATTAGCTCTCTGTTTTATAAAGAAAGAGACTAATCAGTATTGGTTTACAGCTGACTTCAAACAAGTCATGTAATTTTTGAGAACACTGGACATAAATTTTATTTGCAAGCTCTTTCATTAAAGTATCTGTCATGAATATATGACATTTTAGTAGTGGGGTAATTGCTCACATATCAAATATTTTAAAATAAAAAGAAAATAGTTAAAACTAAACAGCTTGAGACTATAATGTATGAATAATAGTCAAAAAACAAGAATTTTAAATATTTGTCCTCCTCTTAGACTTTAAGCAAGGAATATCTCATGGCAACTGATGTCTGCAGATATTCACCATGGTTTCTGACTGTAATGATTTACCTCTTGGTGAATTCCCAACAACGTAGGCAAACATGAGGAAAGGTATTCTAAAAATCTTTCAGGATTATCAATGCCTCCATTATTAAAAATGTTTCAAATTCTTCTAAGGTTTTGCTTTATGTCAGTAGTCATGGGATATACTAAAAAATGAGTCTAGTTATTCTTTTAAGCAATAGATAAATATAGGGATTGTTGTGGTTCTTTCCCCACAGGAGCTTTTCCTCAAATAAGCAAAACAAATAAGGAGTTTCCTCAATTTTACTGAACTCTGAAACCAGCTTACTCTTTCTATTTTAGCGATTGCTAAAATCCTAGTTTAGAATTTACCTTTTTGTCATCGCTTTAAAGTTAAAACTTCTGTGTGCAAGGGTGGGGGGTGGGGAATACAAAAGTTTTTTAAAAAAAACGTAATTTATGTCTCCTGACTTCCCAATTTTTCCAGAAAATCCATAAGTAACATTCCTATTCCTCCACAGTGTTGACCAATTCATTACCAGATGTCATAATCCTCAGAAAGGAGCAATGCATGAAATCCAGCAAAATGACTGCCCCTGTTTCTCCAGTGCTGTGCTGTGAAAACCTAGACATCAGAGGCATCATGGGCTTGTCCTGAGATTGCCTTCCCCACCCCCGCAGGTGACTGGGTACTAGACTGGGTCTAGACTGAGCTAGACAAGGGCACTGCTGCATCCTTCGGCTCTTCCTATCTACTTAACCAATTTTCACCCACTAAGAGATGCTGTTTGTTGTAACATTGGATCAAAAGTGTTAAAACTTTGAAAAACAGAGACATCAGATAGGTAATTAAACAAGATAAAGCATGTAAGATAATTAACATAATACCTTGCACATTAACCACTCACTAAATTTAACTATTGGGTTTTTTTTTTTTAATGGTGAGAGTAGTGTTTTCCTTTATTCTTGCTGCTTTATCTCCAGTTAAAAGTTGTTTGGCGTGTAGGCCATGAAACATTTATCATATCTAAAATATACAATTTGTAGGCATTTCACCTGCTCCTTGTTCAATCTAGATCTCAGCACAGGTTTCCAGCATGTTTTGACGTATGGTTATTTGTCCTGCCATTAAAAATGACATCAACAACTAAATGCCTACATTCAAGGAAATGCTTACTGTTAAAAGTAAAATCTAAATAATATTCCTGAGTAGCAATTTTCTCTGGCATCTAATTCTTGAAATTGTGACATGTAATTTGAGATGGTAGAAGAGGATTTCTATTACCTTCATAAGATACTGGGCATTTAAAGAGAAAATAGTGCAAAGAAAATGAAATTTTGCATATAAAACTAGTACATTCCCTAGAAATTTTACATGCAAAAGAACTGAACATGAAAGTACTTTACATGTACTTGTGAATTATTTTATTGTAGAACTATTTGAAGATAACAATAATGTTGAAAATGAAAAATACATGTTTATGAGAACTGATCTGAAATCAAAGGCCACGTCGTTATTAGAAATATAAACAGTGAGCTCTGTACTTCTTGGTTCATTTTCTGTATGATTTAAAAAACACAAAGAGGAAATCTTGGTCATAGGCAGCTGAATTTTTTTTTTTTTTTTTTTGGGGGGGGGGAATAAGGTTTGTTTGCTTGTTTGTTCGTTTGTTTTAGACTTCGGCTAGCCACAATTTTGAGAAATGGTTGCTGCTGGCTTTCATTTTTTTCTTGATGATTTTATTTCTCATTTTATGTCTTTAGAATTATTATTGTTTTTCTAAGCCTGATTCATATTTTCCCCTTCATCCTCTCTCCCTCTATTTTAGATGTAATTCAGATGTCAATACAATCTCTTTGAAAGAGATGATTGATAAGTATGTTCCCGTTAGATTCTTTGCAGGAACAAAATAAGAACTTACAATAAAATGAAAAATGAGTTAAAACTGTTGAAAGTGGAATTTTAAAAACCTTTTTGGCTTTGTACAAAGAAGGCTATTCTTATTCATATTTTTATTCATGACAGAAAAAACATTGCTTTCAGAAGAAAGGTGGATTATAAAAACTGCAAAACAAATTATGCATCCATAAAATGAAAAACATGAAGTTGTGTACTTAAGGTGGGAAACGACTGGTAGGTAACTAGGGCTAAGATAAATAGCTGTGGATCTATTCCCTTTAACAGCTCAGAATCTGGAACAGGTGTTGGCATATTTTTTTCTGTAAAGGTCCACGTAGAAAATATTTTCAAACCTTATGGGTCGTATGATCTCTATTGCCTTTGAATATTTCTGCTTTTATACATTATAACACAAAAGCTACCATAGACAATAAACAAATTAATATGGCTGTATTCCAATAACGTTTCCTTATGGACACTGAAATTTGAATTTCATATCATTTTCACATATTAAATATATTCTTTGTTGGCATTTTCAATTATTTAAAAATGTAAAAACTTTTCTTAGCTCAGTGGTTGTACAACAACAGGTAACAGGTCATAGTTTACCAGCCCCCTAGTTTAGGGAGTTAGAAAGAGAACTTCATTTCATAATAAAACGTCAGGGCTAAAATTACCACCAGAATGGTAATACTTTGTTAAGAATGGAAAATAACATTTTTCTTCTTATTTCAAAATGTGTTGCAAGAGCTTTGGGTTCTGTCATTTGTAGACATTTTACTTGATAGAATTTATTTCTTAGACACACAAAGAGGTCAATAACAGGGGAGTCAGAGAAGATGGTGGATGATTTCAGCTGGGGCAGCTGAGGAGGGATTAGACGGGCTTTGCCTTCCATTAGCGCTAGAGAGGAAAGCTTCTTAGTACTTCAGATGCCGAAAAGCTGGCATTGGAAAATATTGAGACCAAACTACTGACAGGATTTTTTAATTCCAACCCTAAGATTTCAGAGCTAAGGACAAGACCTGAAAGGATCTGGCTCCAGGATAAATATTTCAAGTGTGTTAGGCAATGATATTCTAGTGAAATCTGGTACGTAATTAGGGCTAAATTAAACAATGAGGGATAGTCAAGAATTAGGGAGAAAGGACACCATTTTTGCCCTAGACTTCGTTGAAAAGCTTGCAATTAAATTCTTAACGTTTAGTTCTGAAAGTAGTTATTAATATAGGTGTATCATGAAGTATTTGACTTAAAGAAGGAAAAGCTATTTCATCCTCTCTTCTGTCCTTTCTGCTTCCATACTCCTCCACCTTATCTCTTCCTCCTCTTCCCTCTTTCTTTTTCCTCACTTTTCTTTCCCTACTCCTCTCTCCTTTTCTCCTCTCTTTCTTCTTTTCCCCCATTCCACCAAATGTGAGCCACTGAAATCTGGTAGTTAATAAAGTGATTCCTAAACCCAGACAATCCACAGAATCACCTAGAGGCATCTTTTTAAATTTCTTGGTCCAAAACCAACTGAATCAGACTCTAGAGGAATGGCATGAGATCATCTGTTGATCTAGATTTTTTTTAACAAGCTCTCCAGAAGATTCTGATGGACACTCAAATTTAGGAAGCACAGCACCAGATCAGTGGTTCTCAAACTTGAGTGGACATCAGAATGATCTGAAGAGCTTATCAGAGCACAGAGGGCTGAGCCCTACTTGAGTGGTTCTAATCGGTAGATTTGGTGTGAGGTCTAAGAATATGCATTTCTAAACAAAATTCCCAGAGGCTACTGGTTCTGCTTGTCTAAAGACCACACATTTGCTGAAAACTACTGCTTTTGGCCATGTAATTAAGGCTCCTACTCTCTCTAGTTGGCCTCATATCCTTAGTTCACTTAAGCTTTGAACTACTTATTAAAAGTGACATTTGCAATCCTAAACATATACGACAGTATACAGCATTAAGCCCACCAAATAGTCCCTAAAGATAAACTCGAGAAGCTGGACCATTGTTGTTTAAACATTTAATTAACAGGAAGATACATTTAGCAAACCACCATGACACCACGTAAATGACACTCATGGCCAGTCTGATCCAGAGCTCTCTGAACTGGGATATGTTCATCGGTATTTGCTCCTGTTGGCAGGATTTGGATTCTGTCCCTAGTGAAGAGGCTGTTGAGGTTTTTCTGAATCAAAGGGTGGTGACAAATTAGACTTAATTTTATTTCTGTACAAATACAAGACCAAAATAATACAAATGTTTCTAGAAATAAAAAAGTATGTCTTAATACAGATCATTATTTTTATAACTTTTAATGATTCTTTGGGAACAGTAAGATCTCTCACCCCATTCTCCCCCTACTTGAATTAATGTTGAAAACAGTCTCCAGAATTTGCAAGGTGATGGCTTCTTGTTTGAACCTGCTATGGTTTCTGTGTCAAACATGGGAGATTTATTGACAGCAGGAGCTGGCAGAGAGACATCTGAGTTACCTACTCTTCATCTTATATAGCACCCATAACAACTCCACTGGGAAAATGGTAAGGAAACTAAGGCTGAGAGAGATTAACTCTCCAATGATACATAACCAGGAACTTCTGGATCAGGAATCACACACAGTTCTATTAGGCTGTGTCATGCCTCTTTGACACATAAACTCAAAGATCTTCAACCACCACAGAATCTGTTGAAAACAATAACAATCCAAAAGAGACCTACAAAGTGACACCAAAGCTTCTTGATTTCTTCTTAGAACTTGCCTTTTGTTTGAATTAGATTGATTTTTAAAACCCATACACATATATCAACATATTTATTTTTATGAATATTTTATAAATAGATTTTAATTTTCGGTTGTTTGGATGTATAAAACTTCATTGCACAGGCAATCAAGAAAATCACCAAGCTCTCTAGAAATGTCTGATTCTTTTCCCTACTGAGCTATATTTACCACAGAGATACATTTCTGTGCATGTCATGATCCTCTGCCAACATGTCAACCTATCCTCTGCATCCAAAAGTTCATAAAAGTAGGAAAAGCTCCAAAAAACAAGGAATAGGAACAGCTGGGGGTAGAACAGAGGGAGTTAGAGAGCATGCACTCTGCAGGACTAACCAGGTACGTACGGAGTAAACTTAATGGACTCAAAGAGTCTCCCAGAGGAAGAGCCACAGTTAGATTCTTCATACACCCCAGCTAATCCACGAAAAGCAGCAGCAGTGCAAGAATGTTTTCATCTTATGCCTTCTGCATATGGCTATCTGAGTGACTGGCAATATTAAAATAGCTTATTTCACATTGGCAGCTTCCAGAATTTGTAAGCAAGCTACATTTGCTAGATACCTTCTGGGTACCAACAGGTTTGTCTGGGTTAGAATAAGAATTCAATACTTGCCTATAAATATTTCTTAAAGAGATCTTTCTATTGTTTTATGTTTTCAGAGGCTTGTACTTTGGAAAAAAAAAAGGGGGGGGTTTTACTGAGTGCTTATTATGTTTCAGAATCACCTGTGACATCGTACTTGGGAGGGAAAAAATCTTGATGTCTGGATCCCACCTTAAGGGTTCTAGTTTAATTGATGGAAAATGGGCCCAGTTGCAAGTATTTTTAGAGTCCCCAGGCAATTCATGGAGCCATTGCTGAAGCTTCAAAATTTATTGCTGCCTGTGTCCCACCCCCAGTGGTTATAATTTATTAGTCTAGGGTATGATCTAGATGTTTGGATTCTTAAAGATTTCCCAACCTTGTGAGGGACTTGGGTCTCTGCAGCTCTCAAACTTCACTGTGTGTCAAAATCACCTGAAGAGTTGTTAAATGACAGTTTCCTAAATACTATTCCCAGTGATTTTGATTCACTAGGTCAAAATGGGCTCAAACTTGGATTTTTAAATAAACCAATAGGTAATGGTAATGCTGCTGATACAGAGATCACAAGAAAATGAAATTTTCTCCCCAGGAACATTTGCCAGAGTCTAAACACATTTTTGGTTGTCCCAACTCAGAGGATTGGCAGGTACTACTGGCATCTAGTGGGTAGAGGTTAGATGTGCTGCTAAACATCTTACAATGTGCAGGACACTCTCGCCCCCCGCCACCCAGCAGCAGTTATCTGGTCCAAAATGTTGGTAGTGTTAAGGTTGAAAATGGTGTTTCAGTTTAGACTCTAGAAAGATGCTTAGGTCATTATAAACCAAGGAATCTGAATAAAATTCAAAGCAAAAATCCTGAACTCTTCAATTAGTACCATCTTTAAAACTAAGATACAGAACCAATGCATGGTTTAGTTTTACATACAGATTAGTAAAACATCATGGTTTCTGTTGCTTACAGAAGACTGATGGTTTTTTGTGTATGCAGAAAACATTTATTTGGCACAATTTTTGCTATAGCATGAATCATTATTATAGCATTTAGGTAGCTTCCAGGGGGTTCCAAATTCTCTGTGAGTTTGCCTTAAAACTCTTTGAATAAAAATCTAAACTTACTAAGAAAACCGTTAGAGCATATTTTTCTTTAAAAGTAGCCAATGGACCGGGCGTGGTGGCTCAAGCCTGTAATCCCAGCACTTTGGGAGGCCGAGGCGGGTGGATCACGAGGTCAAGAGATCGAGACCATCCTGGTCAACATGGTGAAACCCCGTCTCTACTAAAAACACAAAAATTAGCTGGGCATGGTGGCACGTGCCTGTAGTCCCAGCTACTCGGGAGGCTGAGGCAGGAGAATTGCTTGAACCCAGGAGGCGGAGGTT
>PVKV010029383.1:0-23690 GCA_004027835.1 Alouatta palliata | reverse complement strand
TGAAACCCCGTCTCTACTAAAAATACAAAAATTAGCTGGGCATGGTGGCACGTGCCTGTAGTCCCAGCTACTCGGGAGGCTGAGGCAGGAGAATTGCTTGAACCCAGGAGGCGGAGGTTGCGGTGAGCCGAGATCGCGCCATTGCACTCCAGCCTGGGTAACAAGAGCGAAACTCCGTCTCAAAAAAAAAAAAAGAAATCATAAAGCAGAAGACATACCACATCTGTCTGTAGTATTCCTGGGATTTTGGAACTAAATCCCTTTGTCACCAATACTCCCACACATTTCAGATATAATCCAAACAACAACCAAAACCAAAACTAAACAAAACAAAAACCTTAAAAAATAGTTTAGGCCGGGCGCAGTGGCTCATGCCTGTAATCCCAGCACTTTGGGAGGCTGAGGCGGGCGGATCACGAGGTCAAGAGATCGAGACCATCCTAGCCAACATGGTGAAAACCCCGTCTCTAGTAAAAAATACAAAAATTAGCTGGGAACGGTGGCGCGCACCTGTAGTCCCAGCTACTCGGGAGGCTGAGGCAGGAGAATTGCTTGAACCCAGGAGGCGGAGATTGCAGTGAGCTGAGATTGCGCCACTGCACTCCAGCCTGGCGCCTGAGCAAGACTGTGTCTCAAAAAAAAAAAAAATAGTTTAACATAGAGTTCCTAAAAAGTACACATATATTCCTGTGTCCCCCCCCAAAACAAAGGGCAGTCAGATAATAAAGTCTTTTATAAGCCATGAAGATGACTTTGGCTCTCACTGTAACCTCAAAGGGAGATAATGTTTTAGAGAATTTAAGAGCATGAGACAAAAGATGCCTCTACGTGAGAGCAAGAAACAACCAGACTCCTCAAAAGACATTTATCTTCATTGGAGCAGGGCTTCTCAAAAAAACTTTTTAAGGTTTGGCTTCCTCCTTGACCTTTGGAGCTTTCACCTGTGGCATGTGTTTCATTCATCCAACCTACCTGGGGATTTGGCTATGGTCTTGTGTCTCTTCACACTCCAGGGCTCTTGTCTTTGCTCCAGACAGCTAATCAGTTCTGGCTTAGAAACAGTAAGACCTGTTTTATTAGAAAAAAGTAATGTGATTCTCGCTGGGATTCTCCAATTACCAACCAGGTACTGTGCTTTGTAGAGAAGAGAGAACATTATAGATGATTCTACAACATTAATAACAAGGCCGGGTGCAGGGGCTCGTGCCTGTAATCCCAGTGCTTTGGGAGGCTTAGGCAGGCGGATCATGAGGTCAGGAGATTGAGACCATCCTGGCCAACATGGTGAAACTCCGTCTCTACTAAAAATACAAAAATTAGCTGAGTATGGTGGCATGGGTCTGCAATCCCAGCTACTTGAGAGGCTGAGGCACGAGAATAGCTTGAACCCAGGAGACAGAGTTTGCAGTGACCCAAGATCGTGCCACTGTACTACAGCCTGGCAACAAAGTGAGACTCTGTCTCAAAAAAAAAAAAAAGAAAAGAAAAAAGAAAACTAATAATAAAATAATATTTCTAAACAGAAAGTTTAGAATATCTTATATTTTGGGGTCTTTAGCTTCCCTACCCAACACTAATCAAAAATTGGTGGTATAGGCTGGGCATGGTGGCTCATTCCTGTAATCCAAGCACTTTGGAGGCCAAGGTGGGCGGATTACCTAGGGTCGGGAGTTCAAGACCAGCCTGACCAACATGGTGAAACCCCGTCTTAAAAAAAAAATTGGTGGTAGAAGTTGGATTTTAAGGTCTGGTCAGTAATACTTTATACTATGAAATTCCAAAAACTACCATTAAAGGCTTGGCATGGCGGTTCACACCTGTAATCCCAGCACTTCAGGAGGCCAGTGCGGATGGATCACCTGAGGTCAGGAATTTGAGACCAGCCTGGCCGACACGGTGAAACCTCATCATTACTAAAATTACATAAATTAGCCGGGTGTGGTGGTGGGCACCTGTAGTCTCAGCTACTCGGGAGGCTGAGACAGGAGAATTGCTTGAATCCAGTAGGCAGAGGTTGCAGTGAGCCGGATTGCACCACTACACTCCAGCCTGAGCGACGGAGCTAGAGTCTCTTCCACAAATAAAAATAAAAAATAGGCCAGGCGTGGTGGCTCACACCTGTAATCCAAGCACTTTGGAGGCCAAGGCGGGTGGATCACCTGAGGTCAGGAGTTCAAGACCAGCCTGACCAACATGGTGAAACCCCGTCTTTAAAAAAATAAAAAATAAAAATAAATAAAAATAAAAATAATAAAAAATAAAAAAATAGAACTACACTAGAGTGAAAAATGCCCATCACTTCCAGGCAGAAGAAAGTTTAATGTATACATAAAACATCTTGATGATTTTCTTCTCCATCCCAACAAATCCCTAAGTTTTCCTAGAAAGCAGGGATCTAAAACTCATTTATACGAAGCAGAAATTCCCACCAAGCATGCTACAGAGGAAGAAAATAAAAGCTTTAGTGTAAAATAGGAATTGTGTACTGGAGTTATTCTCACCCAGAGAGACCAGGTTCCTGTAGTTCTCTAGCATCACATTCCTATACAAATTTTGCTGAGCAGGTTTCAGAAACTCCCACTCCTCCAGAGAGAATTCTATGGTCACATCCCGGAATGTCAACAGTTCCTGAAAAATAAAACAAAAAATTGACCAACTGTCAATGGGCAGGAGAGCTCTTAACTTGACTCCGTGTGAAAAGAGAGAATTGCTGTGACTTACATGAGTCACTAGAATTATCCAATAAGATATTTTTAACAGAAATGTCTCTGATGTATTCTCTAACACTGAGGAAAGAAAATAGAATCTACGTGGCTGAGCACGGTGGCTAACACCTGTAATCCCAACACTTTGGGAGGCCAAGGCAGGCAGAGGATAGGAATTCCAGACCAGCCTGGCCAACATGGTGAAACCCCGTCTCTACTGAAAACACAAAAATTAGCCAGGGGTGGTGGTGCATGCCTGCAATTCCAGTTACTCAGGAGGCTGAGGCAGGAGATTGCTTGAACTCCGGAAGCGAAGGTTGCAGTGAGCTGACATCACGTCACTGCACTCCTGCCTGCGTGACAGAGTGAAACCGTCTCTCCAAAAAAAAAAAAAAAAAAAAGAAAGAAAGAAAAGAAAACAGAATCCACAAAACCAGTGTAGATACTTTTCTAAATAATGCGGTATAAAATTAAGGGCATCGTTCTAGATACCATCCCTAAAAGGCAGTTTGAGACGTATGTGAGGTGCGCATGTCTTCCTGCCTGATCCCCATCACTGGCCAGGACCGGAGGAACCCAGGCATGAGACCAGGGTGAAGACTACAGTGATGACAGACAGCCTGCTTCCTGGTTGCTCCCCATTAGCCCGGACCTGTCTTCTGAAGAACACTCGTGTGGCCTCTCCCCACCTGGAGCTGTCCCTGGTTGTCCCTGTCCTCCCTGAAGCACCACGATGTGCCCCGCAGTGGGTGAACTGTGGCAGCCAGCTCGAAGGCTGGAAGGCACTGGGGCCCATGGCCTGTGGCCCCCAGGGATGCCACTGCCCCAGACAGGACCCACAACAAGCTGGCTGTGTCCTTCAAAAAGTCACTTACTCGTGTCTGCCCATTTATTCGCTTTATGGATGTCAGGTTGGAAACAGTCACTCAGTCAGCCATCTCCTTTTATAAAGGAATTGAGAGAGGGCACCTGGCAAGGCCATGCCCTTGGTATCTGCAACATGGTATGCAGGGGTGGGGGCAGAACAAGCTCACAGTGGGCTCTGCCCTGGGCCAGGTGCTGGGTGGGCTGAATCTTCGCAGCTCCAAAACTCCAGTGAGCCTCTCCACATGGGTAGCAAAGACCCGAGCTCAGAGTGGGTAAGTCTGTGCCCAGCATGCAGTACCCAAGGTCACCCAGCACTGTATGCTAGCCTCTCTGCAAAGCCAGCCTTTCCCACCTGTGGCCCAAGAGGTATGCAGAGATGCATTTTTTTATTTTAAAAATGTCAGAAACGGGTCCCCTCATTTCCTGCTTCCCTAGTATCGTGAAACCACACCTCTCAGCCTCCCTTGCACTAGGCTGTGCCCACATGACTGACTCTAGCCAAGGAAATGTGGATGGAGCCTTCCTCTTCTGCAGAGACCCTGGCACTCTATGGAAGAGAGATGAGAGGATGAGACCTGTGGGCATTAATCTACAACCATTTATTGTGAAGTTATCAGAAAAAAGGTTGGACACGGTGGCTCACGCCTATAATCCCAGCACTTTGGGAGGCCAAGGCGGGCGGATCACGAGGTCAAGAGATCGAGACCATCCTGGTCAACATGGTGAAACCCCGTCTCTACTAAAAATACAAAAAAAAAATTAGCTGGGCATGGTGGCGCGCGCCTGTAGTCCCAGCTACTCGGGAGGCTGAGGCAGGAGAATTGCTTGAACCCGGGCAGTGGAGGTTGCAGTGAGCCAAGGTCGCGCCACTGCACTCCAGCCTGGCGCCTGGTGATGAGTGAGACTCTGTCTCAAAAAAAAAAAAAAAAGAATCAGAAAAAATACAGCCTGCCCATCAAACCAAAAAAAAAAAAAAAAAAATTAAACACATCAGCACAGGCATATACAGTTTGAGTTTTATCCCTACAGATTATAGAATAAGTTGTAAATATTACTCATACAGAAGTCATGATGAGTCAGAACGTACCTCACAAATTTTAATGTATATAACAATGAACTACAGACCTTGTTAAAATGCAGTCTGATTCAGGTGATCTCAGGTGAAGCCTGAGTTTCTGAGTTTCTGAAAAGCTAGCCAGTGATACCAATACATCCAAATCAAGAATATTTTATCAGGCCAGGCGCAGTGGCTCACACCTGTATTCCAAGCACTTTGGAGGCCAAGGCGGGAGGATCACCTGAGGTAGAGAGTTCAAGACCAGCCTGACCAACATGGTGAAAACCCGTCTTTTTATAAAAAAAAAAAAGAATATTTTATCAAACATAGAGTAAGTGGGTGAGCCTGTGTTTACCCCAGTTCATCTGACTAATAAACAAAGATGAGCCTTCATTTTCCAAAGCAAGCTTTAAGCAAAGAGAATCTAAAAAGAAAGGGGAGCTTGCAGATTAAATGTGATGGTTTATGTACATCAATAGGTAAATCTCCCAAGGTACTTATGAATAATAAAGATAAAAATAATTAAGTTTATAATTTAAAAAAATCTGTCACAGAGAACCTTAACCAAGTGATTGAAATTAACATGAACTACACTAGAACAAATTGATGTCAGGTGTCAACACACATGGGTGGACACATCATCAGAGCTATAATATTACTGGCAACAAAAAGTAAATTATAATCTGAATCTAAGCATAAAGCCTGTAATCCCAGCACTTTGGGAGGCCGAGGCGGGTGGATCACAAGGTCAAGAGATCGAGATCATCCTGGTTAACATGGTGAAACCCCGTCTCTACTAAAAATACAAAAATTAGCTGGGCATGGTGACATGTGCCTGTAATCCCAGCTGCTCAGGAGGCTGAGGCAGGAGAATTGCTTGAACCCAGGAGGCGGAGGTTGCGGTGAGCCGAGATCATGCCATTGCACTCCAGCCTGGGTAACAAGAGCGAAACTCCGTCTCAAAAAAAAAAAAAAAGAAACACTTTATGCAAACTTCAACCTACAGATATCTCCCAGGTTTGATAACCTCTAACAATATATTTAAATAGTCTTTCCTCAGCATTTTAGAGAGCAAGTCTCGTCTTAACTATTCTCTTTCCCAGAACCTTTTGAGTTATTCTGTGCAATTAGTGCCATCCTCTTTAAATGTCCATTTAAAAAATCCTGTTTCTGCACAGAGCTGATGGAACATCCAGATGGAACTTAAACAGTACACATTCCCCTTCTTCACTAATATCTGAGGATCCTAGACCATCCCTAACAGAGATCTTAGGTATCTATACCTTTCCACATTGATCTCACACAAAAGAACTTTATTATTATTACTCTGAGACAGTCTCGCTCTATCACCCAGGCTGGAATGCAGTAGTGTAATCCTGGCTCACCGCAACCTCACCTCTTGGGTTCAAGCAATTCTGCCTCAGCCTTCCAAGTAGCTGGGACCACAGGCATGTGCCACCACGCCTGGCTAATTTTCTGGATTTTTAGTAGATACAGGGTTTCGTCATGTTGCCCAGGCTGATCTCAACCCCTGGCCTCAAGTGATCCTTCCACTTCAGCCTCCCAAAGTGCTGGGATTACAGCCATGAGCCACTGTGCCCAGTCACAAAAAGAACTCTTTTCTCCTTTTTGAGACAGAGTCTCACTATGTCACCCAGGCTGGAGCGCAGTGGTGCAATCTCCACTGACTGCAACCTCCGTCTCCCAGGTTCAAACAATTGCCCTGCCTCAGCTTCCAAGTAGCTAGGACTACAGGCGCATGCCACCATGTCTGCCTAATTTCTCGTATTTTTAGTAGAGACAGGTTTCACCATGTTGGCCAGGCTGGTCTCGAACCCCTGACCTCAGGTGGATCACTTGAGGTGAGGAGTTTGACACCAGCCTGGCCAACATCATGAAACCCCATCTCTAATAAAAATACAAAAATTAGCCGGGTGTGGTGACACACACCTGTAACCCCAGCTATTCGGGAGGCTGAGGTGGGAGAATTGCTTGAACCCAGGAGGTGAAGATTGCAGTGAGCAGAGATCACATCACTATACTCTAGCCTGGGTGACAGAGTCAGACCCTATCTCAAAAAAAAAAAAAAAAAGACCAGGCACAGTGGCTCACACCTGTAATCCCAGGACTTTGGGAGGCTGAGGCAGGCGGATCATGTGGTCAGGAGTTCAAGACCAACCTGACCAACATGGTGAAACCCCATCGCTACTAAAAATACAAAAAAAATTAGGCAGGGATGGTGGCATGCACCTGTAATCCCAAGCTGCTCAGGAGAAAATAGGTTGCTAGGGGATATGCCTCTAGAAGCACTGGTTTTAATTTAAAAAAAAAAAATTAAGGCCCAGAAATATTTAGTTCCTTGCTTCCATTTATCTGCTTTGGGGTTTGGGGAAATTGTGAATACCCGCTCTGGAGAGGCAGCAGGTGCCAAACTCTGATCTCCTTTAATCAATTCTGTGTGGAGATTCCAGGGTGGAGCCAGACCTGGATGAGGCCTCAGAAGAGGCTAAATGTGGGTAAGGCTGGGGCAGGGAAAGGGCCCTAGGTAGAGTTCTGATCTCTATGTCACTGGAGTATTTCCAATCCTGTGTTTTCTAAGCCTGCCCAGAGAAACTTGACTCCCTAAGTTTGTGTGATTTTAATATATTTCACCCAATTCCCTGTCTATTTTATAAAATACAATAACAATGAATTTAACCAAAACCCATAGGGTTTTCTAGCACATGTATATTAGAAGCTAAATATTTAGTCTTAGTAAGGTAAAAGCAATAGAAATAATAACTATCGGGCCGGCACAGTGGCTCACGCCTGTTATCCCAGCACTTAGGGAGGCCAAAGCGGGCGAATCATCTGAGGTGAGGAGTTCAAGACCAGCCTGTCCGACATGGTGAAACTCTGTTTCTATTAAAAACACAAAAATTAGGCCAGGCGTGGTGGCTCACGCCTGTAATCCAAGCACTTTGGAGGCCAAGGTGGGCGGATCACCTGAGGTCGGGAGTTCAAGACCAGCCTGACCAACATGGTGAAACCCCGTCTTTAAAAAATATATACAAAAATACAAAAATTAGCCAGATGTGGTGGCGCACGCCTGTAGTCCCAGCTACTCAGGAGGCTGAGACAGGAGAATCACTGGAACCTGGGAGGCGGAGGTTGCAGTGGGCCAAGATCACCACTGCACTCCAGCCTGGGTAACAGAGCAAGACTCCATCTCAAAAAAAAAAAAAAAAGTGGCCAGGCGCGGTGGCTTACGCCTGTAATCCCAGCGCTTTGGGAGGGGTTGTAGAGGAACTAAAAGGTAAAAGATGGAAAGGGACTATCAAAAACCCATGGGTGGCCAGGTGCGGTGGCTCACGCCTGTAATCCCAGCACTTTGGGAGGCCGAGGCGGGTGGATCACCTGAGGTCAGGAGTTTGAGGGTAGTCTAGCCAACATAGTGAAACCCCATCTCTGCTAAAAATACAAAAAATTAGCGGGGCATGGTGGCGCACGCTTGTAATCCCAGCTACTCCGGACACTGAGGCATGAGAATGACTTGAACCCGGG
Organism: Alouatta palliata; assembly: GCA_004027835.1. Lineage (NCBI taxonomy): Eukaryota > Metazoa > Chordata > Mammalia > Primates > Atelidae > Alouatta > Alouatta palliata. The sequence continues at coordinate 15,518 of PVKV010029383.1, read as the reverse complement.
AGACCGAGGTTACAATGAGCGGAGATCCCGCCATTGCACTCCAGCCTGGGCAACAAGAGTGAAACTCTGTCTCAAATAAAAAAAAAAAAAAAAAAGGAAAAAAGAACCCATGGGTGGAAGACAGTGCAGGTTTGGTGAAGGACTGGTTCATGCTACAGATACTGTCCCAGGTGAGGCTATGCTCTGACTTATTCCTGTGTCCATGCAGGCAGATGAGATTATGATCAGGTGGCACAGTAGCCTGGGTTGGTGAAGAAACCAGGTTGCTAGTACAGATTCGGAGTCTGAGGGAAAGCATACACCAGGAGTCTTGCAGGCACTTGTGTGGGTTTTGCTGCAAAAGTCTAGGAGCAAAAGTACTGTGGGCAATAATCCTGAAGGTGAAGCCCTATGATGGAAGGGGCATGATCACATGAATATTTAGTGGGTATGTTCAGAGGGGGTGAAAATTATCAGTGGCAGCAGTTGCAGGGAGGGCATGTGTTCTCAGAACTTCTTCCCTCGAAGTCCTCCATCCCTCTCACCCTGGGAGGACACCTGGAACCATGGGAAATGCATGGTGTAACAGCCTCTGTCCAGAACAGAGGCCACCTTCCCTGCAACACCTCGAGTCTCTCTCCAGCCCAGGCCCCTGCAATGTCTTTCTTCTGATGACACTTTTGACACCAAATGTGTGGAGTTTCCTGAAAACCACCTAATTCTCCAATACTAACTGGTTGCCCAAAAATTCAATTCTGACACTACTCAGAGTTTGCACACACCCCACAGATGCAGGGCTCAGTCGTACATCGCCGTTGTCACTGCAAAGGACAGTCAGATGTCCCAGAAGCCCATCTATATTTCTGAGCTACTGCCTATAAATCCAAGGCCCCCATGACCTCCCCTTCAGGTTAAATAATTTTAAAGAACTAATCACAAAACTAGGCAAGGCACTATACTTAATTTTACCAGTTCATTATTTAAAAATACAACTCAAGAACAGCCAAATGGAAGAGATGCATAGAGCCAGAAACAGTGGTAGGGTAAGATGAGGTGGGTAGGTAATTCTGGAAATAACTGTGATTAAAGAAATTCCCCATTTTTAGTGTGTTCTCCAGGAACAGCTTAATGAAGAGAAATATCCTTCCCATTAAGACTTAGAGGATGCTTCCTTTTGTACCTATCACAAAGATGGACACAGACTGCAAATTCCCATTGTTAATATAAACAATCACCTCAGTAACTTAGCCTTCAGTGGTCAGAACAAAATACTTGTTAACCAAACTTTGCTTAAGTTTCTCTTTCCCACAGGCCCCTCAACTTTGACCCACTCAAAGCCTAAGTCCATATACAATCCCTATTTATGGCCCTCCTAAAAACAGAGTGACTTCAGGGTGAAACGTTCTCTGATTTGGGATCTGATTTTGCTGCCTTCCATCCTGCACTTCCCTTTCCACCTTCTTTGGAATCTTGTTTGCTCCTCCCTATGAAAGAATCTCCCTTTCCGCCTAACCTTGGAGATCCTCAAAGATCTCATAGTTGGTACTTTTTCTCTGCTGCAATACTCCTTAAGTAACTTCTTAATGTAAATCCAAATTAGTTTTATTTGACAAACTCTAGAAACAGTCCCAGAACAGTAATTCCATCCTAGTAAGGGCCTCTCAACTATCCTTCTATCTCAACCCTAACTGCATCTGCCTGTGGATTTCCAGCTTACCAGGGTTATATATCTTGTGTCAGCACAAAAGGCTCCTTCCATGGTTGGTGTGAGCAGGCTGAGACCTGCAGGGCAAACGTCCCTGCAGGTCCAATATTGAAGGCCAAGGAGGAACCAAATGGACCTTCAATGACCCCCTTTTGCAGGCTCAAGACTGGGCTTAGCTTGGAGTCACTGGGCTTAGACTTCTACTTCCCAGCCAGGCTCATTTACTTAGTTTTAAATTTAAAAAATACTTAAAAGTATTTGAAAAATCTAGCAAGAATCACTCAAACCTAGGGTTATAAGAAAGAAAGGAAAACTGTAAGGCACTTACATTTTACACTCCAAGAAGAAAAGCCAAAGTATCTATCCCTTTCAGAAAATGACCATGTAATTTATTTCCATGATAACAAATCATTTAGTGAACAATTAACCCTATGTGAATGCTTCAAGGAGGTGCCAAGTCTCACCTCCTGAAATGTAGCCTTAACCTCGAACATCCAGATACAGCATACAGAATAGAGATATTCACTTTCATAAATTCTCTACTCTGCAAAAAAGAACAACTGATGTTGTGATGAATCTGTGCAGTTTGATAATTAATATAACACACTTTGTTGTGGAAATGTATTCATTTCCTACTGCTATAATGGAAAAAAGATTATCCCAATCCTTTTACTGGTAACATTCCCAAAGCCCTGAGATTCTGTTAACAATCACCCACCAAACAAACAAAATATAGGCCTGAGAAACTTACTATCCTCATTCTGGTGAAGAAATAAGTAAATAACAATTTTTAACAAATGGAATATATTACTACTTACTTTTTTTCCTGAAATTCACCACCTTAATGCCCTTTATATTTTCTTACCTTTCAAGCTCTACTGATAAAATACAATTTACACTTGGCCGGGCGCGGTGGCTTACGCCTGTAATCCCAGCACTTTGGGAGGCCGAGGTGGGTGGATCACGAGGTCAAGAGATCGAGACCACCCTGGTCAACATGGTGAAACCCCGTCTCTACTAAAGATACAAAAATTAGCTGGGCATGGTGGCACGTGCCTGTAGTCCCAGCTACTTGGGAGGCTGAGGCAAGAGAATTGCTTGAACCCAGGAGGCGGAGGTTGCGGTGAGCCGAGATCGCAGCATTGCACTCCAGCCTGGGTAACAGGAGCGAAACTCCGTCTCAAAAAAAAAAAAAAAAAAAAAAATACAATTTACACTTAATTAAAAACTGAAGTTAAATAAGTACAGAAATCCTTCCAAGGTGACAAACTCAGGAAGCGGCAATGCTGAATGGAACACAAACATATCTGACTTAAATGCCAGGTCAAGCCATTCTATCACTTGGGACATTTTCCCACCCCCATCCTGCTCACTGAAGTGGACAATAACCCTTCTACCAAGAGCCACTGTGCTGTGCCCCACTGCGTCCCTTAGATGCATTTGGCTTTGCAGGTTTTTGCAAATCCTCACTAGGTTGGGTGTTCCTTGTCCTTGGGGATATTTTTTCTCTCTTCACCAGTCTGTGAAAATTTTCTCCTCCACACCAGCATCCAATTGCCTGGCCAGCACTGTATCTCTAAGGAATGGAAATTGGGGTCGGGGAAGAAAATTTTTATGTCCTAAGGGATTTGCTTTTAGGGGAAAAGTATGCCTGATTTCTCCCAGGCATAGTATGCCAACTACTCCACAGAGAGGCTGCATTCTCACACCTCAGGCTGCCCCTGAGAGGAGATGACCCAGGCGCTGATATTCACCAGATACTTCAGGAGACAGAGCCACTGTGCGCATCTCGGGTCATCCCCAGACGGTTCTGAAACTCAAAACCGGGAAAATAACACAGGGTGGCTAAGGATGCATTGCCCTGTGAAGTTTCCAAAGTGGAACCTCAACCCAAAAATATTCTGATGAGGTATCTGTGCCTAGGAAAGATTAAAGGGAGATCAGCACAAACGTTTCAGTTTTGGGGGTTTTTTTCCTTTTTTTTTTTGAGACGAAATCTTACTCTGTTATCCAGACTGGAGTGCAGTGGTGTGATCTCAACTCATCCGTCTCCTGGGTTCAATCAATTCTCCTGCCTCAGCCTCCCAAGTAGCTGGGATTATAGGCTACCATGCCCTAATGATTTTTGTATTTTTAGTAGAGACGGGGTTTCACCATATTGGTCAAGCTGGTCTCAAACTCCTGACTTCAGGTGATCCACCCACCTTGGCCTCCCAAAGTGCTGGGATTACAGGCATGAGCCACTGCACCTGGCCCCTTTTTTTTTTTTTTTTTTTTTTTTTTTACAGTGGAGTGTCGGGATTATTCTCCCCTTTCACCTCCTGTAGATGTTTGCAAATGAAAAATAATTCTTTTTTAAGAAATGCCATCCACTGCTCTTTGAAATAATGATAAATCAAAATACTGTGTCTGAAATGTACAAAAAAGGACTAATAGTTGATAATGTTATGAATTAGAGAGGGGAAGATGGCGTTGAAGAACATCAGGAAAGAACTGAAAATTTAAAATTTGACTGCAAAGCCAGAGTTAGGCCAGCGCAACAGAGTGGTAGATCTGAGACTGTCACGCATTTGGAAAATGCAGGAGAAAACCATTTCTCCTGTGGACTGTTAATTAAATAGCAGGCAATTAGATTGAGGTGGGTCTAGTGCCCTGAGTTCCTATATTAAATAAATAAAAGGCAAATACATTTCTTGCAAATTGCTACCTTAGGGGGAAACAAAATTCAGATTTAAGCAACCGCAAATCTTCAATTAACTTCTGATTACATAACCAGGCAATGACAACCTGAATAGTCTAAATAAGATGACTACATAACTGGAACGAGTCAGTTACTGAGTTCGGTTTGCTTCCTCGTGCACCTTATAAAAATCTTTCCTTCGAGCCCTTCGACTGGACCCCAAACCACAAACCGTGGCTGAGTGCTCTCCGATCACGAATCACTGTTAACTTTAACAAAGTTTTTAACATTTTAAAGTGACTCCCTTTGTTTTAGACTGAGGACCCCCGGGATCACAGCTCCTCCCACGCACAAACCACACACGGAGTCTGGACTCTGCCCTGAGGACCCTGCCATTGTTCCCGCAATCCCGACAGACGCAGAACGCGCGAGGCGCTTCCCAGGGTGGGCTGCAGGCGGGATGCGGGAGAACAGAACGGGATGCCCGCTCAGGGTCCCGGCTGCTGGCCCACCTTGCACCGCGTGGCCGGAGGGGACCGAGGGCCGAGCTGCGCCTGCGGGGACTCAAGTCCGCAGACTCCGGAGCTGACAGCGGGGAGGCCCCGGTCCCGTCACAGCCGGTTCAGGCCGGTTTCAACCAGCCCTGCCCCCACCTCGGGACACTCGGCCTGGCACACTCACCATGTTTCGGCTTCCGGGATGTCCTGGAGTCTTAGCTCTGGATCTCACAGCATCTGCAAGTCACAGGGCGACAGAGGCTGCGACAGAGTCACTGGAACCTCCTAGAGCAGAGGATACCAAGCAAAGAAGACGGACCCTGAGCTCCCGCTGGAGCGAGACAAAGGCCCCGCCAGCTCCAGGTTACCGCCCCCTCCTCGCTGGGTGCGCATCTGATTGGACACTTCCCACTCTAGAGCCCATGATTGGATACAATTCTGTGCCCCGTCCCCTCAGGTCATGAGTGACAGGAGACATGATCTGACACTGGGCTGAATAAAGCCAAGAATTACAGGTTTTTCCTGAACTCTTTTCTGGTGCGCTTCCTCCCTACATTGGAAACTGGCCCTGCCTGGGGAACATTTGCATTTAACTTTGTATATAAGGTTATCTTTATGTGTGAATATACAAATGTTATTCATGAATGGAAACAGTATGACAATTATTTTAAAATTTCAGATTTCATCATTTTCCTGGCCTCCAGTCTTTTGAACAGGCAGCCTGAGACGTCACAAGGTAGGCAATTCTCTAAGAAATAAAACGTGAGACACATGAATCTTAAATTTTCTAGTAGTGTCGGGGATGGCACGTCTGCCGGGGAGCTCTTGGCCAGCGAAAGGGTCCCAATACCTGGAAGAGAGAGTGCACAGAAAAACAAAATAGACAGAAAAGTAGGGTCTGGAGGTCTGAATAGACAATGCCCTAAACAGCAATTTATTTGCCTACAGCAATGCCTAAACAGCAATTTTATTTGTGCATAGGGTCCCAATATATACTGTCAGCTTTTAGACACTGACGTCAGCCCACATTGTTTCAGTTTAAACATTAAAGGGAACAGAAAGTTACAAAATCTAACAGAATGGATAATCTACAAGTTAAAGAGAAACATCATAAATTGACCACAAAATTGGTGCAAGACAGATTTGTTGTTGACAGATATTCTTTTCTCTTATCTATTGTGAAAGAGTTTTAAGATTAACAAAGTAACACTCCTTAAAGGTTAAGCCCACCATAAATTCCAAGAAGTAATCTTAAAGAATCACACCTGAGTAATCACAGGGCTCAAGCAGTACTGGTAAACAGAGTCACAAAACTAGCCCAAAGCAGAAACTTAAACACAGTGTCCTAATTAAACTCAAACATAGTGTCCTAATTAAACCACACAGCCATCACCAGGCCATTGTGTAAATGCCTGAGAGATCAAAATAGCCCTTTTACACAATCCCCCATCCCTAGTTCCTGCTTTCCCATAGCTCGACTGCCTCCAGGAGGGGAAAATGCTTCTGGGCTCAAGCTCACATTACGGCGGAGACACTCTTAGGGGTCTCTACGCTATGGCCAACTCACATAGTAGCCACATTTTTAAAAAGAAACCAGGCGTGGTAGCCTGTGCCTGTAGTTCTGTCTACTACAGGCTGAAGAGGAGCATTACTTGAGACCAGGAGTTTTAAGACCAGCCCTGGCAACATAGCAAGACCCCATTTCTACAAAAAAATAATTTAAAATTTAGCCAAGCCTGGTGGCGCACGCCTGTAGTCTCGGCTACTCAGAAGGCTGAGGCAGGAGGATCGCTTGAGCCTGGGAGGTTAAGACTGCAGAGAGCCATGGTCACACTGTTACACTACAGTCTGGATGACAGAGTGAAACCCTGTTTCAAAATAAAAGATCTCTGAAGAAGACATTTTATTTATCTGCAATTTAGCCAAGCAGTTAAATATGTCTTGAAGTCATCTTCTAATTTTTAACAGGGCAAGGATGTTTTCTAAAACCCCAATCTCCAGAGTTGCCATGGAGCAAATCCCTGCAGCATACATGAAAATCACCCACAGCTAATGCATTCCTCATCAGATCCAGTGCTTCTGACTTCCCCCTGGCACATAAGAATCACCTGTGGGGCCAGGCACGGTGGTTCATGCCTGTAATCCCAGCCGAGGCAGGCGGATGAAGGTCAGGAATTCGAGACCAGCTTGGCAAACCCGGTGAAGCCCCCGTCTCTACTAAAAATACAAAAATCAGCCAGGTATGGTGGTGCACGCCTGTAATCCCAGATACTCAGGAGGCGGAGGCAGAAGAATGGCTTGAACCTGGAGGCACAGGTTGCAGTGAGCTGAGATTGCACCACTGTACTCCAGCCTCCAGCAGGGCACCGGCTTTGCCACTTTCGCTTCAGCTCGCACTGCACCTCACTGTTCAGGGAACAGTAGAGGACAGCCACCACCAGGCCCTGGTTCGACCCAAGGCACAGTTCAAACAGAATCTGGTATTTGGAGGAGATGCTGATGGGAAACACAGCAAACACGTAGTGGACGCCAAACAGTGGGATGAGCAGGAGCGTGGACTTAGCCAGCCTCTTGTACTGTTACTGGTCATTGCCACTGACATCTGGGGACGTTAACTTCTGCAGCAAAATTCTTATTACTGATGAAAAGGACAAAACTGATGGTGATGGAGATTAAAATCGGTATTCGTATGATCCACCAGGGCACATTGTGGTCGCTTGTATCCCAGCAACCAGGAACGCTTCTGCTTCCGTGGACATTGTGGAGATGGATGCAGCTGTCAGTACCCAAAGCTTCCCGGCCCCCTGCAATGGTATCGCAGCCATTCAAAGCCACGTGTCACTCTGCCAGACCCCCACCTAGGACTGGCCCACAGAGGATCCGAGCCCACCTACCTGCCCTCTGTGTCTGTGGGCTGGGGCTGGGCCAGGGCCTGCTGGAGCTCAGAGCCTGGCCTGTAGGGGCTGGCCAGCAAGGATGAGGAGGTTGGTGGCAGCTCCTGGAAGTCCCTGCCTTCATCATCTGCTGACGGGATCACAGCCACTCCCAGGAGTCTCTGCCGAAGTTCCACCTTGTACAGGAGCTCATGGCATCACTTCAGAGCCTGGACCTTGAGGACAGTCAGAATGTGGTGTGTGGCATCTGCATGGACAAAGTGTGGAACAAGCCAGAGGCCCAACGGGTCTTGGGCATCCTGCGCACCTGGCAGAAGAACCGGCAGGACTTCCTGCTGGATGTCATCAAGGTCTGTCCCCAGTGCCGTGTCCATTCCAACTACATCATCCCCCACAAGTTCTGGGTGAGCAAGGGGGCTCAGAAGGAGCAACTCATCAGGAACGTTAAGGCTTGGACCAGGTGCCGGGCCCAGCATCGTTCCTGAGGGGTGCCGAGCCAGAGTACAATGCGTTCTTCACAAACAGTGCCCTGGCCGTGACCTTCTGGGGTTCAGAACTCCCGCAGGACCCGAACAGTTCTTGCCATGGCCTTCTGTAACCAGGATCAACTTGAGGGAGATTGGGGTGAGGGGAAGGCGTTTCTAGGTGATAGATCTTTCACTTTTTGGGTTTGGTGGGGGGCAAAAATAGCAAGCCCTCCACCCCCATGAACGGGGGGGGCTCCTAGAATGAGGAAGATTCAAACTCTTTTGCCAGGGCCTAGGCTTTTAACTTTGCTCTTTAGTAGAATGACTCTGAAAGAAAACCAATAAAATGCACTAAGCTATCAAAAAAAATTACACGTATACATACACATACACGCATGCACATATACATGCACATACACATGCATGCGCACATAATCACACACACATACGCATGCACACACATGCATACACACATACATATATGCACACGTGTAAGCATACACATGCATGTACACACATGCATAACACATGCATGTATACATACACATGCACAAACACACATGCACACACATGCAAACACATACACGTATAGACATGTGCGAACATGCACATATATACACATACACACATACATATACACGTGTACATATACATACACATACACATGTACACACACATATACACATGCATGTATGCATACACATATATGCATATATGTATATATAAACACACACATGTGAATATATGATCTGTTTAATTCTGCATCTTGAAATCTGGGAAGAATTTGATTCTTCTGGGTGGGAACTGGGCCAGAAATGAGATAGGGATGAGTTCTCTATCTTCCTGTCCAGTCCTTGTGCCCGGTGGCTTTGTTATTCTGCTCTTCTGCACTATAACAGGACCCTGTAAAACTCTCTTCTTATTGTTTATATGTCCTCAGTGCAATCACAACCTGAAACACCCCTTATCGAAGCCGTGAGTGTCAGGGAAGAAAAAGATCTCTTCAGCCAACAGGAGCGGGCCATGCCCAACTGAGACGCTTATAAACGACAGGTAGACCATCCTGGTCAACATGGTGAAACCCCATCTCTACTAAAAATACAAAAAATTAGCTGGGCATGGTGGCACGTGCCTGTAGTCCCAGCTACTCGGGAGGCTGAGGCAGGAGAATTGCTTGAACCCGGGAGGCAGAGGTTGTGGTGAGCCGAGATCGCGCCATTGCACTCCAGCCTGGGTAACAAGAGCGAAACTCCATCTCAAAAAATAAAAAAATAAAAAAATAAAAATAAACGACAGGTGTCTTTTTTGCATTTTTAGTAGAGACGGGTTTTTTTTCTTTCTTAGGACCATCACAGGTTCTGTCATTTACAGAGATTGGGGAGTCACCTAAACTCCTCTTTACCATAGTCCAATCCAAATGAGAATTCCAAAGAAAATAAACTCAAAGCCAGAAACAGCACTGCTAGATTAGGCAAGAATTTGACTCTTCCAAGGTAAGAAGAAACAGAGGATGGGCCAGGCGTGGAAGCTCATGCCTATAACCCCAGCACTTTGGGAGGACAAGGCAGGTGGATCACCTGAGGTCGGGAGTTCGAGACTAGCCTGGCCAGTATGGAGAAACCCTGTCTCTACTAAAAATGAAAAATTAACCAGGTGAGGTGGCACATGCCTGTAATCCTAGCTACTCGGGAGGCTAAGACAGGAGAACTGCTTGAAACTTGAACCCAGGAGGTGGATGTTGGGAACCAGCCCCACCCCATACATGGGTGCCCTTAGTCCTGGTGGTGACAAGGGATTGAGAAAAGGAAATAAAATAGAGACACAAGAGTAGAATTTACAGCATGGATCCAGGGAATCGCACTGGCCCTGAGCTCTGGACTCCAAATACTTTTATTATGTGCATAATCTCATTGATCTTATGGGCGTGGGAGGGGAGGGTAAATGAATAGGTAAGACAGCCCGTCAGACAGCACTTGAGATCCTTCTAAAACATGCTAAACTAGTGCTCTGAGCATTTAACAGCACTTGAGATCCTTCTTTTTTTTTAATTTTTTAATTTTTATTTTTTTTATTTTTTTTTTATTTTTTATTTATTTGTTTTTTGTTTTTTGTTTTTCATTAATTTTTTTTTTTATTTTTTTTATATAAAGATGGGGTTTCACCATGATGGCCAGGCTGGTCTTGAACTCCTGACCTCAGGTGATCCACCCACCTCAGCCTCCCAAAGTGCTGGGATTATAGGCGTGAGCCACCGCACCCAGCCACACTTGAGATCCTTCTAAGACATGCTAAACTAGTACTCTGAGTTTATCACCAATAGTTGTCAGGGTGCAGCTGCATCAGAAGTATAGTGGATAAGGAGCCATCCGGTCTGACCCTCCCAATGCATCAAGGGGCTTTTATCTCCCGAGCATTGAGTACACAGAGCAGTTAAAATCACCCCATATTTTGAGAACCTAGGCAGAGCCTGAGGTGTTCCGGGTCTCTGCCCTGCAAGGCTTTTCTCCTCCTCGCCGGCTCCCATCTGCAAAGACCCTCCTGGATCTTGTGAGCAGAGGTCGCTTCCCTTCTCAGAGATCCTTGCATAAGCCCTCTTTACGAGGCCTTCATGCAGTCTCCATGTTGAGAAGGCATTTGTGGGACCAGAGCAGTATTCCCTGCTCTGCAACCACCCGGAGGTGTTCCCCAGTGTTACTGGACTCTTGGATGGCCTTTACCTTAGGCCTCCTGTTGCCGCTTGATTTCTAATTAACTGCAACAATAATATACTTTAGTTCGGTGTATAAACTTCAGTGTACTCTGAGTCAAGGAAGCTTATAATTATTTGGCTAGAATTAGCATAGGTCTCCCCTGGCCATCTTGACCCACAATGGAGGTTGTGGTGAGCTGAGATCGCACCATCGCACTCTAGCCTGGGTAACAAGAGCGAGACTCCGTTTCAAAAAAAAAAAAAAGAAAGAAAGAAAAGAAACAGCGTAACAAACAAAAAAACCTTACCCTTCACTTTACAGTGATACGTTGGCATGTCCCAAACCACTGGGACCCTATAAATCTCACAGAGATAGAAGGCTTCTGAAATTTTGTTGGATTGACGTCATACAGCCGGACATAAACTTCATACCAGTAAGTCTAGAGTGGGCTTCTCATACCAATAAGCCTAGTGAGTTTCTTGCTCACTATATTTAATGAGCATAATACCGTCTGTAAGGCCGGTTGCCTCGCCGGGAGCTCGGACATGCCCATCCCTCTGCACGCCTGGAAACTGCGTCACCACTCTGCGCTCGACATCAAGCCCTGCACTCAGCATCTAGCTCCACCACGTGGCTTCCCCAACGCCCACTTCTACACTCCGCACCAGAATCTGCACTCAGCACTAAACTGCACCCCGCACCTAGCCCACTGTTGGAAAACCCCGCCAAAGTTTAAAAGAAGCCCCGCCAAAACCTGCCCAACAGCATTTTGCTCTGTCCACGTCCCATTCCTCCTGGGCGGCCCGCTCACCGGAAATCCTGCCTACCTACCAATAGCAGCTTGCGCCATCCACGCCCTGTTTCTCCACAACCAATCAGAATGCCTTCACTCCCTATAACACCCCACGCCCAGGAGGAGTCAAGCGTGACTTCTCTGGTCCCCCTTTCCTGGACCACAGAACCTCACCCAGGAGCTTAATAAATTGGCATTTAATTTTCCTAGGCTGGTCTCAGTTTCCTCATTTTAAACTCGGCAATAACCCTTACACAAAGAACAGTTAATTAATTTGCAGCATGTATTGTGATATATGTTACATTTGAAAAACAGCATTTTGATAAACACATTGTACAGTTTTTGGGTGTTACCTTGCCCTGTGACATTGCAGCTGGTCAACACAAAAAACAGGAGTTTTGAAATGCCTGGAAACTTTGTGAGAGTGTGGGAAGAATAGATAAGGTAGGTTTTACAAGGAATTAGTTAATTTTAAGCAGAGCTGGGGATTAGGTTTTATGTTAAACAGCACACAACACAGCAAAATTTACTTAATTATATAGCAACTACAAATTATAAGGTTTTTTTTTTTTTTTTACTATTATTGCTATCTTTATTCATTCATTGTTTATTTTTTGAGATGGAGTCTTGCTCTGTCACCCAAGCTGGAGTGCAGTGGCACAATCTCAGCTCACTGCAACCTCTGCCTCCCGGGTTCAAGCTATTCTTCTGCCTCAGCTCCTGAGTAGCTGGGAGTACAGGCACCCACCACCACGCCTGGCTAATTTTTTTTTTTTTTTTTGGGACGGAGTTTCACTTTTTTTTTTAATTTTTTTTAAAGATGGAGTTTCACCATGTTGGTCAGGCTGGTCTTGAACTCCCGACCTCAGGTGATCCACCCACCTCGGCCTCCAAAGTGCTTGGATTACAGGCATGAGCCACCACGCCCGGCCTGGAGTTTCACTCTTGTCACCCAGGCTGGAGTGCAATGGTGCGAACTCGGCTCACTGCAGCTTCCACCTCCCAGGTTCAAGCAATTCTCCTGCCTCAGCCTCCCAAGTAGCTGGGATTGCAGGCACCTGCCACGATGCGCAGCTGATTTTTGTATTTTTAGTAGAGATGGGGTTTCACCATGTTGCCCAGAAGGGTCTCAAACCCCTGACCTCAGGTGATCCACCCTCCTTGGCCTCCCAATGTGCTAAGATTACAAGTGTGAGCCACCGCACCGGGCCTTAATTTTTGTATTTTTAGTAGAGATGGGGTTTAATCACGTTGACCAGGCTGATCTCAACCTCCTGATCGTGTAATCCACCCACCTGGGCCCCCCAAAGTGCTGAGATTACAGGCATGAGCCACCGCGCCCAATCCTATTGGTTGTTTGAAAGTGTGTAGCCCCTCCCCCCACACTTCCTCCTGCTCCAACCACGTAAGACGTGCCTGCTTCCCCTTCGCCTTCCACCATGATAGAAGTTTCCTAAAGCCCCTCCAGAAGCCGAACAGATGCCAGCATCATGCTTCCTGTACAGCCTGTAGAACCAAGTAAGCCAATTAAACCTCGTTTCTTTATAAACTTCCCAGTCTCAGTGGTTTTTTTTTTTTTGGAGACGGAGTTTTACTGTTGTTACCCCCAGGCTGGAGTGCAATGGCACGATCTCGGCTCACCACAACCTCCGCCTCCTGGGTTCAAGCAATTTCTCCTGCCTCAGGCTCCCGAGTAGCTGGGACTACAGGCATGCGCCACTATGCCCAGCTAATTTTTTTGTATTTTTAGTAGAGATGGGGTTTCACCATGTTGACCAGCATGGTCTCGATCTCTTGACCTCGTGATCCGCCTGCCCTGGCCTCCCAAAGTGCTGGGATTACGGGCGTGAGCCATGCGCCCGGCCCCAGTCTCAGGTGTTTTTTTTAATGGCAATGTAGCTGGGTTATTGGGGCCACATCAGTGGAACCTATTCAGTGAAGTCATGTGGGACCTGGTCAACAGGGCCTGGTAAATAGGTCCTTGTGAGTGGGGATCTGGTCAGTGCTGACCTGGTCAGCAGCAGCCTGGTCAATAGCACCTGTCAGTGGGGCCTGGTCAATGGGGACGCAATCATTGGGAGACGTAGTCAGAGGAAGCCTGGTGAGCAGGCACCTGGTCAGAGGAAACTGGTCAGAGGTCCTGGCCACTTGGGTCTACATCAGTGTGTCCTGGTCAGCATGGGCCTGGTCAGCTGAAATCTGGTCAGTGGGGGCCTGGTGTGACCTGGTTATCGGGGTCCTGGTCAGTGGAAACTTGGTCATTGAGGCCTAGTCAGTCTGGCAGTGGGGGCCCAATCAGTGGGAGTCTGTTCAGTAGGGATCTTGTCAGTGGGGGGCCTGGTTATTGGGGTCCTGGGTAGTGGGGCCTAGCCAGTAAAGATCTGGTCATTAAGGACCTGGTCAGTGAGAACCTCATTAGTCAGTGGGGTGACTTGGACATTGGGGGGCTTGGTAGTGGGGTCTGGAATTGGGGGGCTCATCAGTGGGACCTGGCTAGCGGGGCCTACTTAGTGGAGGTCTGGTCAGTGGGGTCCTGGTATTTCGGGGCCTCATCAGTTGGGGCCTGGTCAATGGGAACCTGGTGAGTGAGGAACTTGTCAGTGGGGCCTAGTCAGTGAAACGTGGCCGCTGGGGGCATAATCAACTGTGGTCTTATCAGTGGGGACCTCATTAGTTGGGGCCCAGTCAGTGGGGGCCTGGTCAGTAAAGGTCTGTTCAGTAAGGTCCTGGTCAGTCAGAACCTTGTCATTTGAGGCCCGGTCAGTGGAGACCCCAAGAGAGGGGGCCTTGTCAGCTGGGCCCAGTCAGTGGGGGCCTGGCAGTGGAAGCCTCATCTGTGGTCCTGGACAGTGAGGCCTGGTCACTGGAGGTCTGGTCAGTGGGTCCTGGTTTTTGGAGGCCTGGTAGGCAAAGACATAGTCCGCCAGAAGCTGGTCAGTTGGGGCCCAGTCACTGGGAGTTTTGTCATATGGGCCAGTCAGCAGAGGCCTAGGAGAGGAGGCCTCATTGGGGGTCCTGGTTAGTGGGGTCTAGTCAGCGGTGGTCTGGGGTCCTGGTAAGTTGAGGCCTCATCAATGGAGGCCTGGTCAGTGGGGCCTGATCACTGGGGTCCTGGCTAGTGGGGACTGGTCAGTGAAGTTTGGGGTCATTGGGGTCCTGGTTAATGGGCCCTAATCAGTAAAGGTCTGGTTACTGAAGACCTGGCCAGTCAGAACCTCATCAGTTAAGGACCTGGTCAGCTGGGACCACATCAATTAAGGACTGGTCAGTTGGGACCTTGTCAGTTAAGGACTTGGGCAGATGGAACCTCGTCAGTTAAGGACTTGGGCAGATGGAACCTCGTCAGTTAAGGATGTGGTCAGTTGGGACCTCGTCAGTTGGGCCCAGTCAGTGAGGACCTGGCAGTGGAAGCCTCATGAGTGGGTCCTGGATAGTGAGGCCTGGTTACTTGAGGCCTGACAGTGGGACCTAGTCAGTGAGGTTCTAGTCACTGGGTACTGGGCTCTGGGGCCTGTTCAGTAAAGTGTGGTCAGTAAAAACATGGTCAGTTGGAACCTTGTTAGTTGGGCCCTGTTGGTGGGGACCTGGTCAGTGGGGCCCTTCTCAGCTGGGCACAGTCAGTGGAGGTCTCTCTCTGGTCAGTGCGTTCTTGGTAAGTTGGGGCCTCATCTATGGAGACCTGGTCAGCGGGGACCCAGTCAATGGAAGCTTGGGCAATGGGGACCCGGTCAGTGGAAGCATGGGCAGAGGGGACCCGGTCAGTGGAAGCAAGGGCAGAGGGGACCCGGTCAGTGGAAGCATGGGCAGAGGGGA
>PVKV010029382.1:11544-23803 GCA_004027835.1 Alouatta palliata | reverse complement strand
CTGGGTTCAAGCAATTCTCCTGCCTCAGCCTCCCGAGTAGCTGGGACTACAGGCACGTGCCACCATGCCCAGCTAATTTTTGTATTTTTAGTAGAGACGGGGTTTCACCATGTTGACCAGGATGGTCTCGATCTCTTGACCTCGTGATCCACCCGCCTCGGCCTCCCAAAGTGCTGGGATTACAGGCGTGAGCCACTGCTTTTTTTGAGACAAAGTTTCTCTCTGTTACCCAGGCGGGAGTGCAGTGATGCAATCTCGACTCACTGCAACCTCTGCCCACTGGGTTCAAGCAGTTCTCCCGCCTCAGCCTCCTGAGTAGCTGGAATTACAGGCGTGCACTACCACACCTGGCTAATTTTTGCATTTTTAGTAGAGAATGGGGTTTTGCCATGGTGGCTAGGCTTGGTCTCAAACTCTTAACCTCAAGTGATCCACCCACCTTGAGCTCCCAAAGTGCTGGGATTTGGTGTGAGCCACTGCGCCCAGCCCCCCTCCCCCAACATTTTATTATACAATTTTTCAGACACTAAAAAATGAAAGTAATTTCAGAGTGAACATTCACATACCTAGATTTTCCTGTTCACATTTTATTTTGCGTAATCACGTAGCTCTCCATCTTATTTTTGGATATGTTTCAAACTAAGTTGCAGATATCAATATAATTTCCCCTAAACATTTTATTATCATTAACCACCTTAAAAAAAATTCCCAAATGGATACAGTGGCTCACACTTGTAATCCCAACACTTTGGGAGTCCAAGATGGCAGAATTGTTTGACTTCAGGAGTTCAAGACTATCCTGGGCAAGCTAGGGAGACCCTGTCTCTACAAAAAATGAAAAAATTAGCCAGGCGTGGCAGTGTCTACTTGTAGTCTCAGCTACCCGGCAGGCTGAGGTACGAGAGAATTGCTTGAGCCCAGGAGGTTGGGGCTGCAGTGAGCTGTGTTCACACCACTGCACACTCCAGCCTGGGTGACAGAGCAGACCCTGTTCCTGTCTCAAAAAAAAAAAAAAAAAAATCCTGCAAAATCCTGCATTGACAATTTTGAAGTGTCCAGGAAGTTATTTTGCAAAACATTCTCCTAATCTGGATTTGTCAGATTGTTTGCTGAAGACAAGATTCACGTTGAACGTTTTTGACAGGGGTATCACTAATGTAATGACACATCTCTGGTGAGCTCATTAAAAGTACCAGCTCTTGGCCAGATGTGGTGGCTCCAGCTGTAATCCCAGCACTTTGGGAGGCTGAGGTGGGCAGAGCAACCGAGGTCAGGAGTTCGAGACGAGCCTGGCCAACATGGCAAAACCCCCATCTCTACTAAAAATACCAAAATTAGCCGGGCATGGTGGCACATGTCTGTAATCTTAGCTACTCAAGAGGCTGAGGCAGGAGAATCACTTGAACCTGGGAGGTGGAGGTTGCATTGAGCCAAGATCGTGCTACTGCACTCCAGCCTGGGTGACAGAGCTGGATCTGGATGACAGAGACTCCATCTCAAAAAAAAAAAAAAAAAAAAAAAAAAAAAAAAAAAAAAGTACCAGCTCTTGAACCTGTTCTCAGAGACTCTGTTTTTGTAGGTTTTAAGTGGGAGCCCAGAATCTTTATTTTTAGTAAGTTTCCCCCAGCAAATCTGCTGTTCAGCCAACCCGGTAGCACATTATTTCATACAATTTTGACAGCAACCCATAATAAAATAGATGTCCTTATCCCTGTGTTTGGATTAGAAGGCTGAGGCTCGGGTGGTTAAGGAACTAGCTGGAGATTACTCGCCTCTCCAGTGGTGGATCCACACTTGGAGTTCTGTGTGTTTGATGCTGACACAAGCCCAAGCGTTGTCCTTTCTGCTAGACTGCCCCCTGCTGTCTGCATCAGTACTGCAACTAGAGTTCTTGCCTGCTGGTGCCAGGCTGGTAGATATTCTCAAGTCAGTGTTATAGCAGGGAGGGCCTGAGAAGATAGTTGCTATGGCCACATTTGATGGCCTAAACTGAGGCTCCAAACCCTTGCTTCACCAAAGGTCCTCCAGCTCAGGAAGCTGTGGGTCTCCTGGGCCTGGGGCTTCAGGAGGCAGAGCTCACGGCTTAAAGCCAGCATCTGCTTAAATGTTCCATCAGAGTCTTGATGAGGAGATCTATTGTGCGTATGTGTTTTTTTTCCCTGATCCAGCTACACTACTCCAAGGGTGAGGTTCAGAGCACGTCTGCCTTGGGCATGGAGGAGCATCATTTTCACATCAGCACCCAGCTGGTAGCTGCTAAGGCCAGTCTCGCCAACTTCATGAAGCTGGAACATTCCTTCCTGCAGGTGTGTGGAGGACAGCTTAGGCCAAGGGCATGCTGGAGTGGGGGTGGGGTCTCTGGGACAGCCCTTGGAGAGAAAAGAAATTGTCCTAATGTCCTGTTTCCTGGGAGGAAGGGCAGGCAAGGCTGTGAAATGGACAAAATTTGCTGAAGTAGATGATCAGCTGGTGTCTTTATCAATCCCTTCTTCCTTCTGCATGATTTACTGAGCATCTACTAGGTGCCAGGCACTATTTCAGTATGTGGGGTGTGACCTAAAACGAAACTGATCATCCTTCCTCTCATCGTGTACTGTAGTGGGGGAGATTATGCAATATCACACCAGTATGCCAGATAGTAGTAAGATACGGAGAAAATGTACTGAAGTGACTGAGTGAACAGGGAGTGTATTTAGATTAGGTGGCCAGGGAAGGCTCCACTGAGGAGGTGGTGCTTGAGCTAGCCTTGGATGATAAGTGCGGCCATTTGAACATCTAGGGGAAGGCCAGGCATGGTGGTTCATGCCTGTAATCCCAGCACTTTGGGAGGCTGAGGTGGGAGGATCACAAGATCAAGAGGTCGAGACCACCCTTACCAGCATGGTGAAATCCTGTCTCTATTAAAAATACAAAAATTAGCCAGGTGAGGTGGCACACGCCTGTAGTCCCAGCTATTCAGGAGGCTGAGGCAGGAGATTTGCTTTAACCCGGGAGGCGGAGATTGCCGTGAGCCAAGATTGCCATTGCACTCCAGCCTGGACATGAGAGCAAGACTCCATCTCAAAAAAAAAAAAAAAAAAAAAAAAAGCAAACTTCCTACCCCACCCCAGCAGTCCCCCTAAATGATCCTCAGACTACAGTACCTACCAGTAGGGCAGACCCTCTCTGAGCCTTTGCATAGGCTGTTCCATCTGCCTGGAATGTTCTTCCCTGCCTCCTCCCCAAGCTTGCTTCTCTGTGTTCCTTTCTCCCTTGAATGCCTCTTGTGACCATCCTTGTCACATCATTTTCTGTACTGTAATGGTTTCCATCAGCCTGGAAGCCCCATAAGGGCCAGGACCAGGTCTTGGCTATCTTTGTATGCAGGCGCTCAGCACTGGCTTGGGAGCATAATACTTGCTCACTGCATGATTGAGAAATCCCATTACCAATTGCGTGGCTCCTACAAGCTCCTCTCCACAATCTAGCCCTGGGTTAAGTGCACCGTTTGTATTATCTTGCAGAGGCTGACACTTTCTTGCCTTCATTGTCTAGGAAAGTGAGGCTCAGAGAGGTTGGAAACTTGCCTGGAGCCACACAGCTTGGCCACGGAGTTGAGAAGTGGCTGTTCTGCGCTGTCTCCATTTGGCCACAGTCCCTTCACCGAATCCCCTGCTTTATGTTATCCACTCATCCTTAGGAAACATTTGGCTTTTTGATTCCCTGATGTATGTCACCATGCAGAAAACTATAAATGATCCACAAATACTCCTTCTCCTCCTCTGCAAGCTTCTCTCCTTTCCCATCCCAGGCAGAAGTGTGGGTCAGGTTCCCCTGTGGCACCATCATTCTCTTCCAGCTCAGCACCCTTCCCGGGGAGCTGGTCCTGCAGACCACATATGAGCGAGCTCATGGGTGCACCACGTGGTGCTGTGGGATGGCCAGGAGTTGGCCCTCACTGGGAGCCTCTCCGGGCCTCTCCCTAGGCCCTTCAGGAACCTCAGCCTGCAGGGTGAGTGTGTGAGGGGATGCGGGCAGTAGTGACCCAGTCACTCACGAAATCATCCCTGGTTGGGCACAATGGCTTATGCCTGTAATTCCACACTTTGGGAGGCCAAGATGGGTGAATCATCTGAGGTCAGGAGTTGGAGACAAGCCTGGCCAACATGGTGAAATCCCATCTCTACTGAACAAAAATTAGCCGGGTGTGGTGGCAGGCACCTGTAATCCCAGCTGCTTGGGAGGCTGAGGCAGGAGAATCGATTGAACCCGGTAGGCAGAGGTTGCAGTGAGGCAAGATAGCGCCATTGCACTTCAGCCTGGGCAACAGAATGAGACTTGGTCTCAAAAAGAAGCTATCACTGAGCACCTGCTGATCCCAGGTGTGATTGTAGGCATGAGGGATCCATCGGGAAGCAAGATGGCCCAGGTGTCGCCTCTCAGGGAGACAGGCATTGAGCACCAAGAGACACATAAGCAAAATAACATCCAAAACGACCATTTCCATGTGTGGGAAAGACTGTGAGAGCAAGCTGGGCCTGTGCAGAGTGTGGGGCTCCTTTAGGTGGGGTGGTCTGGGAAGGCTTCTTGGAGGAGGTGACTTCCGAGCTGAGATCTGAGGGATAAGAAGCAGCTGGCTGAGGTGCAGATCTGAGCAGAGCCACTTCAGGCGGAAGCCCTGGGTGGAAAAGAGCTTTGTGTGTGGCGTAGCATCAAGGAGGCCAGTGTGGCTGGAGTAGGTAGAAGGGAGGAGGTGAGGCAGGAGGGCTGGGGGACCCAGGGCACGCAGGATCTCAGACCACAGAGAGGAGCTAGGGCTTATCCTGAGTGCGACTGGGCAGGGAGAAGGGGCCAGGGTGTGGGAGGGGTGGCATCCCTGAGCAGTTCTGATGCCAGGGGAGGTGAGTGCCAATGCAGCCCTGATGGCAGCCGTGAGCCCCGGGGTCTTCCAGGAACAGGCATCCCTGGAAGGGGCTGTCATTTGTGGCCTGTGCAGCCACACAGACTGTCAGTTTCTGTGTGAGAAACCCCCTGGGCACAGAGAAGAGCCCAACCCCGGACCCGCCAGGTGCAGAGACAGTGCAGACCCCAGCCCGGGGGCACGGCTTGCCAGGTGGCCTGATGGAATCCTCCCAGCGTCACGTTTGCCACTTATGTGCCCTGGAAGGCAGAGGAAATGAGCAGGTCCTCAACAGGCCAAGGCAGTGTGCATGTATGAGTATGCCTGTGTGTATGTGCATGCCTGTATGTGCACATGCATGCCTGTGTATGTGTGCACACCTGTATGTGCACGTGTGTGCATGTCTACCTGCCTGTGCATTTGTGTGTGTGTGAATACCCATATGTGCATGTGTGTGCACCTATGGGTGCATGCTTGTATGTGCACGCATGTATGCCTGTGTGTGTGCATGCCTCTGTGCACGTGTGCGTGTGTGTGCATGTGTATGCTTGTGTGTGTGCATACCTTATGTGAGCATGTGTGTGTGCATGCATGTGTGTGCATGTGTGTATGTGTGCGTGTATGCCTGTGCATGGGTGTGTGTATATATGCATGTGCATGCATGTGTGTGTGTGTTTGTGCCACCCTTGGTGAGCCTCACAGCCTGCAGCCCCACACTGTGGTCACAGTGTTGCACGTGGTGGGTCAGCAGGTGACAGGGAGGAGGCTTCCAGCCCTGCATGTCGTCAGCCTCCACAGAAACAGTGACTGGGTGATGCCCTGAGAACCAGCCATTGCCAGTGGCTCTGGGCACAGCTCCCTGCAGCCCATATGAACAGTTGGGTGCCCTTTGTACAGAGCTCAGAGCTCACCACAGCACAGAGGGCCCCCAGGCAGCCTCCTGCTGTAGGGGTCTTGGAAAGCAGGACTGTGCAGAGGCCTCAGGAGGTGGGGTCAAGTGATGCAGGAGGTCAGGGCAGCTTGACTCACCTGGGGGACAAAGGAAGAAGACCCAGGGTGTGCAGACTGTTGCGAGGACTCAGCTATGGGGTGCCACCTATCATACCTGGAGATGGAAGGAGAGCATAGGACTGGGTGGCATGGGGGCGTGGGGAATCTGAGGGCACAGGTCACCCATGCAGCGATGCAGGTTGCTGTGGGTTGGGGCTGCTCCCTTTAGATCTTGATTCAAGATGGTAACAAACTGCTCCGAAACTCAGCGGCATAAAGGAAGCATTGATGCTTGCTACAAGGCTGTGGGTTACCTGGGCAGCTTTTCTGGTCTTCCGCATGTTCAAGGACTGTAGCGTGAGCAGGCGGCTCTGCTGGCCTTGGCTGGGCTCTCTGACCTGCTCGGGGGCTGGCTGTCAGCTTCGCTCGGACATCCTGAGCTGAAACCAGGCTCCCTCCAACCCCAGGTGGCACCAGCCCACAGGCGAGCAGGGTTGGTTCTCATGTGGCTGGGAAGGGGTTCAAGGGAGGAAGCGTGGCGAGGCCTCTTAAGGCCTGGGCTTAGAACTGGCGCTCGCTTGGTCCCTTCACCGAATTCTGTTAGCACATCACGAGGCCAGCCCAAGTCCGAGGGCTGGGGAGACAGATGTCACCTCCTGGAGAAGTCTTGAAGTCTCATTGTGATGGGGATTCCCACAGGGACAGTGCAGGGTGTCAAGTGGTAATGGTGAAAAAGTGAGCGCATAGCTTCCAAATTTTGTGAAAATTATCTGGGTGTGTGGCCCTGAGTGGCCACTTGCCTGAGCTGGCAGCGGTGGCCGCCAAGACTCCTCTGAACCACCCTGGGGCTGGAGCTGCTGACCTCAGCTCACATGGACTACCCTTTGTGTGTCCTCCGCCGCCCAGTGGAACTCACCCACCCACTGCCCCTCCCCCTGCCTCGACACTGCAGCCTCTGCCTGTCCTCAGAGCATTCAGGAGGCAGCCACTGGGACGGCCTGGTTGTCAGCTGGGATGGCAGGAACCAGGTAGGTGTTAGGGCTGGAAGGTGACCCTGGAGCAGAGCTGAACTCCACCCTGCAGCCTGAGCAGGGTCCTTGGGGCCCTCCTCTGCTCGAGGAGTCTTACCTGGGGCTGAGAAGGCTGCACCATGTCCCACAGTCTCACTAGAAGGGCAGCAGGAGACCTGGGTCCCCACAACACCTTGACAGGCATGGCAGTGACGGTGGCTGACAGGCCCTGAATGCTTATCCCATGATAGGTGCTGTGGATCAACCCACACCTCAGCCTCCCATCTGCTTGGTGCTATTAATAGCCCCGTGTTCAGATGACGAAATTAAAGGACTTAGAGATGCTGTGACCTGCCCGGAGCCACAGAGCTAGGGGAAGACAGTGGAAGAGAAGGGCGGCCTCCAGTTTCATCTGTCATGTGATTGCTCCATTCGCTCCTCTCCAAGCCTTGATGTCCTCCTCTGAGAAATGGGCTGAGCTCTCCCAGGGCCTTGCACAGTGCTGGGTTTGTGCTCAACACCATCTGCCCTTGCAGCCTTGACCTTGATGGAGAAGGTGGTCTGTGCGGGTGGGAGAAAGGTGCAGCCTGTCTGGGTAAGGCCCCTGGCTGAGTCTGTCCCCCTCCCCAGATGCTGGTCTTCTCCTCCCTATGGCTGGGGAAGGGTGAGCTGGCTGCCTGCGTGGCCCTGGCTCACCCATTCACCTGTGTCTCCTGGCGGCAAGCCAAGGCTAATGGCCTTGCTGAGAGCAGGGGTGGCAGGCAGAGCCGGCAGGTGAGCGAGGATGTCCCAGGTGCCCTTAGCGGGGGCGGGAGCCAGGAGCTACATGGCTGAGCCTCGGGGACTGGGCACCTCAGGTAGGAGAAGGAGACCGTGTTCATCAGTGGCAAGGACTTCTCCAGAATCACAGCTCCCTGAAGCCTGGGATCTCCAGGGTCCTTCATTTAGTTGTTGCTTTATCAATACCTCATTAAGCACCTACTGTATACCAGGCAGTGTTTGCGGACAGCTCACAATTTAACGGGGAAAACAGGTCCGGGTGTCTCCAATTCATTTATAGTTGCCTGTTTAGTGGTAGCTTTGGGGACTGAGTGAGCAGCTGGGCACCCCATCTGGCTGGGTGGCCTCTGGTGTCCCCCATCGCCTCTCGGAGCCTTCGGTTTTTCCATCTGTGAAAGGGAGGACAATAGGCAGTTGTGTGCAGGCAAAAGACGCTCTCCAGAATTCAAGCCAAGGAATGAATTTAAAAATCAGAAGGTGCAATAAGCACCATAAAGCAGTAAAGATGGGCTGAGCGCGGTGGCTCGCGCCTATAATCCCAGCACTTCAGGAGGCTGAGGCAGGCGGATCACTTGAGGTCAGGAGTTTGAGACCAGCCTGGCCAACATGGCAAAACCCTGTCTACTAAAAATACAAAAGATTAGCCGGGCATGGTGGTGCATACCTGCAATCACAGCTACTCGGGAGGCTGAGGCCAGAAAATCGCTTGAACCCTGGAGGCAGAGGTTGCAGTGAGCCAAGATCATGCCACTGCACTCCAGCCTAGGTGACAGAGCGAGACTCCATCTCAGGAAAAATAAATAAATAAATAAAGAGTATATAAGATTGAGAGTAACTGGGCAAGTGGGTGGGGGAGCTACTGTAGGCGGGTGGTCAGTGAGAGCCTCATGGGGGAGGTAGTCCTGAGATGGGAGGGAGCCAGGCTTGTGAGAAGCTGGAGAAGCAGCACGCAGGAGGCAGGAAAAGCATGTGCAAAGGCCCCTGTGGTGGGAAGGAGCCTGGTGCTTTGGGGAGAGCTGGAAGGGGAATAAGATGGGCAGAGTGCTTGGCGGGGACGGGTGACCGGGAGATGAGGTCAGATGGGCAGGGACAGATCCTGATGGCCCTGGAGGCTGCATGGAGGCACGCAATTGCTTTCTGCTTTTGGAAATGCTGAGTCTGGGTGTTGGGGATGAGGCGGTTTCTTTAATCCAGATGCTTTCAGTCTGCAGCCTGGGAATGGCTCTGGGCTCTTCCAGAGATGAGGGGCAGGGCAATCTCTCCAGCCCCCATCCTAATTCCTCTACAGGGATGTTAAGGGGGCGGTGTCAGCTTCTCCATCCTCCCTAGCCTCTCATTTCCCAACAGAGATGGGGTGTGGGGGTGCCATTAGCCTCTCTTCTCCCCCGTCTCCCCCTTACCCCACCACTGCCCTCCCATCTCAACGCAGGTACAGCTCACCTGGAACAGAGGACAGCCTGTGACTCTGCAGCTCGCCTGGGCCAACAGGTTCTCAGCACACAGCACTGCCTGGGATGGCTGCCTGGGGCAGGTATGTGGGGTCTTGCCACTGTGCCCAGCGTGGGGCTCTGCTTTGCTTCAGGCTTCTTGGTTGCCCCCGCCACCAGGTCATGTACCCTATTCTCTTCCCTATCAGCTCCAGGAAACCTTGGGCCTGGACCCTCTCTGGGCCTGCAGGGGCCATAACACAGACCCCAGACATGTTCATTGAACTTCTCGACCTGTCCTGGGGCCAGCAGCGCATGCGGCAGAACTCGACATGCAAGGTGTGGCCTGGGGAGCAGCGTCCAGGCAGGGAACCCCCAGACGGCTCCACATGCTGCTGGAGTGCCCCGCTCTGGGACTGTGTGGTCTTGAGTTCCAGTGCTTGCGGGATCCTGGGCAACTCACTTCTCTGCTGTGTGCCTTGGTTTTCTCACCTGTGAAGTGGGCACAGTACTCCCTTCCTACCTGGGATGTGGTGAGGACTCTGGAAGACAAGAAAAGCATGTGTTTCCCAGCATGAGATGCTGGAAACAGATGGGGAAGGAGGTGGGGTGCTAGTGGGCTTCTCAGGAGGGGCAGAGGGAGATCGGGAGCTCAGGTTCCCGGAGCCATCAGGGACCAGGTCTCCTCCAGCATCATTACCTGATGGGCTCCTCATGGGACCGAGCACTGTTCTGCAGAGCCTCGGGCAGGAACCCACCCATGGAGAACTGGGGAGAACTGGCCCTGGAAGCCCCCTTCCTCCTCTGGGCCTCCCACCTGGGTTCCTGGGGCTCGTAGGCCCATCCCCCTAAGTGCTCACAGCAGAAATCCTGCCATGGTCAGGGTGCAGTGGCTCATGCCTGTAATCCCACCGCTTTGGGAGGCTGAGGCAGGGAATCAACTGAAGTCAGGAGTTCAAGACCAGCCTGGCCAACATGGTGAAACCCTGTCTCTACCAAGAGTACAAAAAAATTAGCTGGGCGTGGTGACGTGCACCTGTAGTCCCAGCTATCTGGGAGGCTGAGGTGGGACAATCACTTGTACCTGGGAGGTAGAGGTTGCAGTGAGCCGACATCATGCCACTGCACTCCAGCTTGGGCTACAGAGCAAGACTGTGTCCCCCCAAAAAAAATAGAAGAAGAAAATCCTGCACCAGAGTGTAAGGGGGTGCTGTGGCTGATATGGGCTCTGACGGTGGATTCCTGGCACATGTTCTTGCTGGGTAAGGGTCTCCACCTGCAGCTGGCCATGGGCATTCTCTTACATGATGAGTCCCTGACACATGGGCCCTCTCCTTCCAGAGGCATTGGCCATCTCAGCCAAACAAGATCATCATGGAGGCCATGCTGGAGCTTGTCCTCGGGGCCTCTTGTGCCCAGCAGAGCACCTGGGGGGAAGTACAGACCGACTACACACACTGGCTGTGGCATTCCCTCCACCTGGGGCTCTGTGGCCTGCCCGGGGTGAGTCTGCACTGGGGAAAGGGGCAGCTAGAGGACCAGTGACCCATGGTGATGGGACAGTACAGAGGGTGGTGCCCACAGAAGGCAGGGGTGTGAGGCAGCCAGATGCCAGCATGGTGGCTCTGCCATTTGCCTGCTGGGTGACTGGGCAGGGCACATCTCCTCTCTGAGCCTCCAGTGTTTCATCTGAGGAATGGACGCAGCAGCAGGTTCCAGGATGTAGGTGATGGTGAGAGTTAAGAGAGATGTGATGCAGGGATGGTCAGCCTTGGTGCCTGGCACAGAAGTTAGTGTTGCTGTTGTCATGAGTGCCTCAGAAGAGAGGTGTTGGGACCCCTTTTCCTCAACCCCTCTCCCCTCCTGGGGTTGGTAGCTGGTTCATTGGTTCTTTTATCTGCCCATCCATTCATTCACTCATCCTTCCTTCCTCCTTCCCATCTTCAATCCATCCCCCTATTTCTGCCCTCCCACCCTCACTCCCTTGGATACCTCCATTGCTTCACCATCCATCCATCCACCATGTATCCATCATCCATGCATCCATCCATCCATCCACCATCCATACCATCCATCCATCTATCCATCCCAGGGACCCATACTCTTCTGTAAAGGGACAGATAGTAAGTATTTGAGACTTTATGAACCATCCAGTCTCTGTTTCAACTACCAGCTCCACCACTGTCTTGTGAAAGCAGCTATAGATGATATGTAAGTGAATGTATATGGCTGTATCCCAGTCAAAGTATTTATAAGAGTGGGCAGTGAGCCAGATTCAGCCCTGAACCATCGTTTCCCACCCCTTATCTATTCCTCTGTTCATTCAGAAAACATGTGTGTGTTTTACCTATGCCAGGCTGTGCTCTAGGTTCAGGGACTGGGTAGTGAAAGAGACAGCCCAGGTGCCTGCCTCCTGGGTGGTGCATTCCAGTGGGGCCAGGAAGATACAGCAAACTAGAGCTGCTTGGTCTGTGGTCAGGGCTTGGTAAATGCTGTGCAGGGGGGAAGCAGGGAGAGGGGGCAGGGTGTTGGAAAAGGGGCCTCACTGGTGAGGGTGAGCTCTGCAGAGGGAAGGGGCCTGAGGTAGGACTTTGTCTTGTGGACCATGGGGCAGCCCTCATGGAGGGAGCGAGGGAGGTGAGGGTGGGAAGACGCAGCAGTCCACAGGCCATGCCAGAGCCCGGCGTCTCTTAAGTGCAGGTGACAATGTCTGATTTGCGGGTTTTTTTTGTTGTTGTTGTTGTTTGTTTTTTTGTTTTTCCTGAGACAAAAGGTCTCGCTCTGTCACCCAGGCTGGAGTGCACTGGCGCGATGTCAGCTTATTGCAACCTCTGCCTCCCAGGTTCAAGCGATTTTCCTGCCTCAGCCTTCTGAGTAGCTGGGATTATAGGCGAGCGCCACCATGCCTGGCTAATTTTTGTATTTTTAGTAGAGACGGGGCTTCACCATGTTGGTCAGGCTGGTCTTGAACTTCTGACCTCGTGATCCACCCACCTCGGCCTCCCAAAGTGCTGGGATTACAGGTGTGAGCCACCGCGCCCAGCCCTGATTTGTGTTACTTAGAGGCTAACTGGGGCAGGGGCAGGCGTGGAGGCTGGGAGGTGACAGCTGCTGCTGTATTCCAGGTGCAGGGGATGGTAAGGAGAATCAGCTCTTACCGCCACCCCTCCCCC
>PVKV010029382.1:0-11444 GCA_004027835.1 Alouatta palliata | reverse complement strand
AGGGCTGACAGTCCCTGGGGAATTTGCCCTGTCTTCCCTCCCTTTCCTCCTTAGCAGGTCCTCACTGCCTGGGCGGCCCCGCCATCTAGTGGCCACCTGAGGAGCTGCAGCCCAGCACCCTGGATGGGGCCAGAGTGTCACTCTGGGTGCAGGGAACACCTGCTGAACCCTAGGCAAGGCCTGGCGCCAAGACAAAGCGGCTCCTCCACCGGCCCAACACCCAGCCCTTCCTATAACGGAGAGGTAGCAGCTGGGCTGCCCAAGTCTGAATCTGAGCCCAGCTGCCTCCTGGCACCTGTGTTTCCTCCCCTGTAAAATGGGTATAATAATTGCACTGGCCCTATCTCCAATGGGGTTAATATTGCAAAGATTACATAAGTTCGTAGGCATAGATCGCTTAGAGCAGTGCCTGATGGAAAACAGCCACTACCTAAGTCTTTGCTGTCATTAACCATTATTGGCCCTATCTCCTCCCCTTCCTGCCTCCCAGCAGCCCTGGGAAGTAGGAAGGGGCAGAGTTTGCCTCCATGGCCTACTCTGGCCAGGCGATTCCAGCAAGGAACCTGTCTGAACATCTGTTTCCTCATCTTGGATCAGGTATTTCATAGGGTGGTTTTTGGGGATCTGGATAGCAGTTCCCACTGCCTGCATAGCCAAGGCATGTGACATAGCAGGTGCTCTCTCGGTGTTTCCATCGGCCTCTTCTGTCTCCCTGGCTGGGTGAACTTGACCTTCTGACTTTCCTTTGCTGACCCTCAGTCTTCCCCGTTGTCAAATGGGTACATCTAACATCTCCCTTGCAGAATCCTTAGGAGGAAAACAGACATTTGTACAACATCTGCACATTGTAGGTGTTTATGAGAAGGGAATTCCCTCCCTTCTTGGCATCTGGAGCTGAATGAGGATGGCATTTGTGAGTTGATAGTTCAGCAGCTGTGGCCATTTCAAAGGAGCTTCTCCTTCCAAGGTTCTTGTTCTCTGGGACTGATGGTCACTTCCCGTTTCCCAGCCAGGCTCCTGGCTGCTCCCAGATCTGTAAGCCCCATGCCCGATGGAACCAGATGCCTGGGAATGAGCCTGTGGTGGACACTCAGCAAGTGACTGGTCCTCTTGCTTCCTTTTCCCAGATTTATTTGGGACGGCTGTTCTGGTGCCTTCTCACTGGCTCCATTCTTGGGTCTGTGGAATGGTCAGAGGCTTTCTCAGCCTTCTTTGTGCCTCCCCACAACCCAGTGGCCCCAGGACAGATGAGGGACAGATTCAGGGAGGTCAGGCACTCTCTCAGGCTGCACAGAGCCAGGTGGGGCCCTCGCTCTTCAGTGATAGCCCGCGGGGCTGAGGCTGACTCTGTGTGATCTGCAGACTGCCCCCTGCCCCCTGCCCCCACCTGCCTGGCCAGATCCCACTGTGCTCTGTGAAATTCCGCAGGAGTCCTGGGCTGTACCTTCTTACCAGCTCGGATTTCCTCAGAGGTCAGTGTGCTTCTGCACGTTCAGTAAGCACCCTGCATTAAGTCCCAAGGGCTACTGTGTTAGACTGCCACCACCCAGAAGGCTTATGCAACCGACATGCTTGGTCTCACAGTTCTAGAGGCGAGAAGTCCAAAATGAAGTTGTCAGCAGGGCCACATTGCCTCTGAAAGTCCTAGGGAAGATCCTTCCGTACCACCTCTAGCTTTTGGTGGCTGCTGGCAATGCTTGGCTATGGTGGCATTGTGCCAGTCTCTGCCTCTGTCCCACGTGGTGGCCTTCTGCCTTCTGGGTGGTGTCTTCACATGGCCTCCTAGGTACAGCATTCATTGGGTGTGTGGCCTACCTTCATCCACTATGGTCCCATCTTAACTTGATGATATTTGCAAAAAAACCTATTTCCAAATAACACCACGTTCACGGATATGGTGGTCAGGACGTCAATATATGTGAGGAACCAAATTCAACCTATAACACACACGTGTGCGCGCACACACACACACACACACACACACTTTTAAGTCCTTCTAAGTTTTGTGAACCATTGTTCTGTATGTTTTACAGACCTTGAGGCTGAGGCCCAGAGAGGGTGCCACCCTTACTGAAGGGTGCACAGCTTGTTAGCTGCAGCGTCTGCAGTAGAATACAGGGTAGCTGAGGCTCCTTCCCCCGCAGGGCCTCCTCCAGGCTTGTGTTCTTTTTGGGCCTCTGAGCCTCTCTCCTACCCCATTCTAGACTCACTTGTCCTGGTCTTGGTCCTTGCCATGCCCCCAAGGCTAGGCGCCTGCAAGGATTGAAGTAGACTGCTCAGTGCCTGGGGTGTTATGCCAGGTGTTACCCGCGTCTCCTTGAACTTGCTTAGACTTTTGCAGTGGTTCCCATGCAAACTCAGAAAGCCTGGGCTGTTGGCAGAAACACCAGGGCACTGGGAATGTCAGAAACACAAGGGGTGCCTCCTCAAACCAATTAAATCAGAGTGTCTGGGCAGGGCCTGGGAAGCAGTTATCTCTAAGTTACCCTTTGTTGGCTGCTGCTGGGTTGGTGGGCTCCTAGATGGTTTGTTTTTTTTTTTGGAGACAGAGTCTCACTCTGTCACCCAGGCTGAAGTGCAGTGGCGCCATCTTGGCTCACTGCAACCTCTGCCTCCCGGTTCAAGCGATTCTTCTGCCTCAGCCTCCCAAGTAGCTACGACTACAGGTGTGTGCCACTACACCTGGCTAATTTTTTGTATTTTTAGTAAAGACAGCATTTTGCCAGGTTAGTCAGGATGATCTCAAGCTCCTAACCTCGTGATCCACGATCCACCTGCCTCAGACTCCCAAAGTGCTGGGATTACAGGCATGAGCCATGGAACGTGGCCACATGTGTATTAACTTCTAATCCTTCCCTGCCCAGACACAGACTCCTGTGACCCACGCACTCCACATCTTGCCCCAGGCTGATTGGATCATGGTGCTGGCAGATGGGGCCATTGTAGAGATGGGTTCCAACCAGGAGCTTCTGCACAAGAAGGGGTCCCTCGTGAGTCTTCTGGATCAAGCCAGATGGCTAGGAGGTAGAGGAGAAGGAGATACTAGGTGGGCTCTGCTGATTCTCTGTGCCTGGCTCTTGCCAACCTTGGGGAAAAAGACTCAAAGGGTCCTACTGGCAAGAGTGGATTGCTCTGGTCACACCCTCCCTGCAGGCTTATGCCCAGAAGCAGATGGCTCTCCAATAGGTCACCTCTCTCCAAGAAGAGCCAGTAACACCATCTACCAGCCAGGGGCTGTGCTAAGTGCTTCTGTAAAAAATACACTATTTCATTTGATTCCTACCGTACCCTCAGAGGCATGTGAAGTTACTGCTGTCATTTTACAGATGAGCAAAGAGAGTTAAATCAGTTGCCCAAGGTCACCAGATTAGAACTTGAGGGTGTCCAACTCCAGAGTCTATGCTTGCAGTTGCTATGGAGACAGCACAAGAAGGTTTTGGTGCCTAGAAAGCTACAACATGCCAGCTAGAGTTTCTAATACTCCGAAGAACACAAAATGCGCTGGATACATGACAAGGTTCTGGAAGTGAAGTTGCCAAGCCAAGCTCACCCACAATGACTGAAGAGTGGCAACTCATAGCACATCACACACATTAGCTCACTGAATCAACTTAATGCCCCTGTGAAGCTGGTACTTGAATCATTTCCATTTCACAGATGAGGAAACTGAGGCCCAAAAATTAAGGAACTAGTACCCGGTTATATGGCTTATAAGTGGCAGCACTGGGATTTGCACCCAAGCAACTTGATTCCAGAGAATGTGTTTTTTAATCACTAGGCTTTTTACTACCCCTGCATGAGAAAGCAAGGACTCAAACCCAGGTCTCCCTCAATCTCAGACTTTGTCTCTTCTGAGAACATCTGCTTAGCATTGGCCCACCCTGGCTAAAAACACTAAGTGTTGATTCACAATGTCCCAGTCCTGAAACTTGAAGCTAGAACTTGCCTGTTTGTATTGGTCAGCTTTTGGTGCAATGATGCTGTGTAACAAATAGCCCCCCAACTCTCAGCAGCTTACACTAGCAGTTATTTCTTGCTTACAGGTCTGTGGTTAAACTTCTATAGCTCTGTCTTCAGTTATTGGCCACATCTGGGGCATAGTGATGGGCATAGTGCCTTCTCACTGGCTCCATTCTTGGGTCTGTGGAATGGTCAGAGGCTAATTATTTACTGTCTTATTGAATTTCATCATAGCTATTAAAACACCTACTTTAATTGCTTCTTTGTTGGTTATTTGTCTTTTTTTTTTCTTCTTGCCTGCTTTAAAGATCTCTTTTTTTCTTTGGTGTTTTGCCATATATGACAGCTCTAGGAATATATTTTAAAACTTATCCTCTTTGTGATGCACTGTGCTTCTTGAACTTACACATTTGTATCTTTCCTAAATTCTGGAAAATTCTATGGAATTAACTTTTAAATATTGCTTCTCAATTTTTCAAATCTATCCTTGAAATCTGATTTTTGATATGTCAGATCTTTTCAGTGCAACATCTGTACTGTTTAACCATTCTCTGTTCATTCTGAATAATTTTCTCACATATGTTATAGCTTACTAATTATCTGTTTCTAATCTGCCATTTGACCTATTCATTGAGTATTTCCATTCAACAAACGTGTTTAATATCTAAAAGCTTCATTTGATTGACTGTCACATTTGTCTGGTCATTCCTGATCGTCTCTTGTTGATGGCTCATTGTTATGATTCTGTCCCTTATGTCTATTTGTTTCTAAATAGATTTTCTATATTTCGAAGCTGATAAAATTTTAATATCTGAATTTCTTGGAGGTCTAAATATTTATTATATCTTGTAGTTTTACACTCACGATGAGTTGCTTCCTTTATGTCTGGTGATTTTTGATGATGAACTCACGTTTTCTTAATCTTAACCTGGGAATCTAGTGGGCTCAACTAGGAAATTGTTCTTGAAGAAGATCTGTGTTTGAATCTGGTAGGACTGTTGGGGTGCTACCAGTCTACTTTTAGTCTCTTTCAGTTTTTAGCTTAGCACAGAGGTCTCAAATTTAGCTCTTCCATATTGCTGTTGATATAAGCCTTGTTTTTTGAATGCAGTTCCCTGGGCTTTTTCTCATCTTAACCTTTTTATTTTTTATTTTATTTTATTTTATTTATTTATTTATTTTGAGACAGAGTCTCACTCTGTTGCCCAGGCTGGAGTGCAGTGGCACAATCTCGGCTGACTGCTACCTCCAACTCCTGGGTTCAAGTGATTCTCCTGCCTCAGCCTCCCAAGTAGCTGGGACTACAGGCACCCACCACCACACCTGGCTAATTTTTGTATTTTTAGTAGAGATGGGGTTTTACTATATTGGCTAGGCTGTTATTGAACTCCTGACCTTGTGATCTGCCTGGCTCAGCCTCCCAAAGTTCTGGGATTACAGGTGTGAGCCACCATGCCCGACCTCTTTTTATTCGTAATTGCTTACTGTCACAAGGTTTCATTTATTTGTGGGGCAGAGATCTGGAGGGTGAGATGTCAGCAGGACACATGGAAATTTCTCCTACTTCCTTCAAGTTCAGTAATGCATAAATAAGTTTTTGTTATGTTTTGTTTTGTTTTTCAGAATCTGATTGTTGTACAGCAGAAGGGTGTTGCAGAGCATCTTGCTCAGAATTTTGTTGCAGGAGGAAAATTCCTTTTAACTCACTTTAAAAAAATATTTAATTTTTTAGAAGTTTTACATTTGCATAAAAACTGAGAATATTGTAGAGAGAGTTCCCATATAACCTGCACATAGTTTTCCCTATTATTAAGATCTTACATTAATATGGTTAAATTGCTATAATTAGTAGGCCATTACTAATGCGTTATTATTAACTGACGTCAATAGTTTATTCAGATTTCCTTGTTTTTTACCTAATGTCTTTTCCTATTCTAGGGTTTAATCCAGTATATCACTGAAGTGGTTAGGCTTTGTGTTGCCACCCAAACCTCATCTTGAATTGTAATCCCCATAACCCCTACGTGTTGAGGGAGAGACCTGGTGGAAGGCAACGGGATCATGGGAGTGTGTCCTCCATGCTGTTTTCATGATAGTGAGTGAGCTCTCATGAGATCTGATAGTTCTATAAGTGTCTGACATTTCCTCTTCACATGCTCACTCTCTCTCCTGCTGCCATGAAAGACATGCCTGCTTCCCCGTAAGACATGCCTGCTCCCCTTCTGCAATAATTGTAAGTTTCCTGGGAACTCCCCAGCCGTGCAGAACTTGGTGTCAATTAAACCTCTTACCCTTATAAATTACCCAGTCTTGGGTATTTCTTTATAGCAGTGTGAGAACAGACTAATATAATCACTTTACAAAGTTGTCATGTCTCTTTAAGTTCCTCTTGGCTGTGACAGTTTCACAGCCTTGTTTTGGATTGCCTTGCCAATTTTGAGGAGTGCTGATGGGATATTTTGTAGGATATCCCTCTATTGGAAATTTTTATTGTAAAATATACATAAAATTTACCATGTCAACCATGTTTTAATACATAATTTGGTAGCCTTAAGTGTGATATATTCACAAGGTTGTGCAATGATTTTATCATTATGCATTTTCAGAACTTTTTCATCATCTCAAACAGAAACTCTGTAAAAATAACTCCTATTTCTCTTTCTCCCTAGTCCCTAGTAAACTCTGTTTTCTGTCTCTATAAATTAACCATTTGTAGGCATGTTATGCAAGTGGAATTATACAATGTTTGTCCTTTTGTGCCTGGCTTATTTCACTTAGCAAAATGTTTTCCAGGTTCATTCATGTAGTAGCATGTCTCAGAATTTCATTCTTGTTTTTTTTTTTTTTGTTGTTGTTGTTAAGGCTGAATACTATTGTATTGTCCATTCTATGTATACATAAATTTTGTGTTTTATCATTTTATTAGTTACAGGAGAGTTTTATTTCTTCTTTTGGATTTTTTGTTTTTAAATATTCTTTATAGATATTCATGTCATCTATACACAAAGATTGTTTATTTCTTTCTTCCTTATCTGTATACTCTGTTTCCTTTTGTTGTCTTATTTCACTAGCTAGAACTTCAGATGTAATGTTAAATAATAATGATGATAAAGGACATGTTTGTGTTGTTCCTGATCTTAGGGAGAAAACATCCAGTTTCTCAGCATTAAGCTGTAGATTTTTTGTGGATGTTCTTTATCAAGTTGAGGATACTTCCCAATAGTCCTCGTTTTCTGAGGGTTGGTACCTTCAAGGGTGTTAGATTTTATTAAATGCTTTTGCTGCATAAATTTATATGGATCCTATAATTTTTCTTCTTTAATTTCTTAATGTGCTGTGTTCATTGATTAATTTTAGAATATTGAACCTTCCTTGTATACTGAGAATAAATCCTACTTCCTTGTCTTGCATAATTCTGTTTAGACAATATTGGATTATATTGGCTAAAATTTTGTTAAGGATTTAAAAATCTTATTCATAAGGGATTCCAGTCTGTAGTTTTCCTACAGTGTCTTTAGCTGCTCTTAATATTAGGGTAATGCTAGATTCATAGAATGAATTGGGAAGTGTTCCTTCTGCTTCTATTTTCCGGAATAAAAGATTATGAAGAATTGGTATTTCTTCCTTAAATGTATGTTAAAATTTACCAGAGAAACCATCTGGGACTGGTGTTTTCTTTCTTGGAAGGTTATTGACTCAATGTCCTTGCCTACTCAGATTATTTATTTCTCTTTGCATGTGTTTTGGTAGTTTTGTATCTTTCAAGTAAGCACTCCATTTCATCTACTTTATTAAATTTTTGAGCATAGAGTTCACACTATTCCTTGATTATCCTTTTAATTTTCATGGGACAATTAATGATGACTTATATCCCATTTCTAATATTGGTACTATATTGCTTATATTTTTAAATTTTCTGTATATTATAGTGTTTTGACATCTTTAAAAAAATCCTTTCTGACTTGGGAGAAACTACGCCCTCCTGAGGCAAGCCAATTCGTAGCTAAGCAAAAGGACTTATCCAGAGAGTACGGCTTTGATATATAAAAAACTAAATATCAAGCCGTACCTCCTCTGTCTGGCCCATATACAACAGGCCTTCCTCTGTCTTAACCATTGCAGAGATACCTACCAGATAACTAGGGACAACCTGTATACTCCAAGGCCCTCTGAAATTATTCATACTAGCCAATCCTAATCTGTTTACTCTACCCTACCTTGCTTTTCCTGTGGAAACTCCAACAGAGGTTCTAGTCAAGGCTTTTCTCTTGCTCCTGCTTTCTGCTTCCTGACTGACTACCCCCAGGCTTCCCCATGTAACCCTGTATGGCACGGCATGGCTCCTATTTCTAGGACCTGTGAGTATAATAAACGTTGTTTTCCTCTCATGGACACACTTGACTGACCATCACAGAATATAACACAGAACAGGTGATTTGGATCTTCTCTTTTTCTTGGTTAGCACAGCTATAAGTTTATTGATTTTAACTAGATTCTGGTTTCTGTGATTTTCTCTATTGTTTCCTGGTTTCAATTGCATTGATTTATGATCTAATGTTTATTGTTACTTTTTTTTTTTTTTTTTTTTTTTTTTTTTTTTTTTTTTTTTTTTTTTTTTTTTTTTTTTTTTTTTTTTTTTTTTTTTTTTTTTTTTTTTTTTTTTTTTTTTTTTTTTTTTTTTTTTTTTTTTTTGCTTTCTTTAAGCTTAATATTTTTCCTTTAGCTGCTGAAGGTAGACATTCAGATCGAGTTTAGATTTTTCTTCTTTTCTAATATATGCATTGACTGGTAAGCACTCCAAGCACTGCTTTCAGAGCATTCCACAGGTTTTGATAAGTTACATTTCAATTTTTATTTAGTTCAAAATGTTTTTTAATTCTAGATATTTACCTGATCCATGTATTATTTAGAAGTGTGGGTTTAATTTGCAGATATTTTGTGGTTTTCCAGCTCTTTTGTTACTGATTTTTAGTTTAGTTTTATTGTGGTCTGGGACCACAGTTTGCATAATTTCTGTTATAGGCTGAAGTGTGCCACCTCCCCCTCCCTACCATATACTGAAATCTGAATCCCCAGTACCTGTGAATAATGATCTTTATGGATGTAATCAAGTTACAATGGGGTCATTAGTGTGACCAAAATCCAGTATTACTGGAGTCTTTATGAAAAGCAGGAATGCCATGCAGACACAAAATCATACAGAGAAAATGCTACATGACTATAGAGGCAGAGAGAGGTAGTGGTGATGCAGCTGCAAGCCAAGGAATGCCAAGGAGTGACAGCCACCCTCAGAAGCTAGAAAGAGGCAAAAAAAGATTCTCCCCTGCGTGTTTCAAGCAAAACATAGTCCTTCTGATACTGTGGCTTTTGACTTCTAGCCTCCAGACCTACGAGAAAACACATTTCTGTTATTTTAATCCACTCACTTGGTGGTACTTTGTTACAGCTACCCTGAACTATATAATTTGTATTCTTTCAAATTTATTAATGTGTGTTATGGCCCAGAATGTGTTCTAGCTTGGTGAACATTCCATGAGACCTTGAGAAAAGTGCGTATTCTGCTGTTATTGAAATGACTATGCTATAAATATCAATAACATCAAGTTGATTGATGGTGCTTTCTAGAGCAACTCTTGCTGATTTTCTGCCCGCTTAACCTATGAATTACTGAAGGAGTAGTGTTGAAGTCTCCAAATATAATAATGGGTTTATCTATTTCTCTTTGCAAATCCAATCAGTTTTGGCCTTATGCATTTTGACACTGTTAGGAGCACATACACCAGGATTGTTCTGTCTCCTTGGAGAATTGACGCTATCATTGATGCTGCTCTTTGTCCCTGATAATTTTCCTTGTTCTGATGTCATCTTTGTTTGAAATTAATATAGTTACTCCAGCTTCCTTTTGATTAGTGCTAGCATAGTCTTCCTTTCTTTATCCGTTGATGTTATAAATAATTTGTTATTTTTAAGATGTTTTAACAGCTTGAGTGATTTCTTTCATGTATCTATATTTACCTATATAAAGGGTACTGTTCATTGGCTTTCAGTGTATTCACAGAGTTGTACACCATCAACACAATCAATGTTGAATTTTTTTTCACTAGCATCCCCCAAACCCTGCAACTCCTTAGTCAGTCCTCCATTATTTGCCAAGCCTAGGCAACTACTAATCTACTTCTCTCTCTCTAGATTTGCCTTTTCTGGACATATCCTATAATATGCGGTTATATTGAAATAGAATCCTATAGTATGTGATCTTTTGTGAATGACATTAGATAATAGTTGGTCTTTTGTGAATGGCTTCTTTCACTTATCATACTAGATTCAAGGTTCATCCATATTGCTGTATATATATGCTTCATTCTTTTTTGTTTCTGAATAATATTCCATTGTATGAATACACCAGTTTTTATTCAACCACTAATCAGTTTATGACCATTATGGGTTTGTTTTGTATTTTGGCTATTATGAATAATCCTGCTATAAACATTTGTATATGTACTTTTCATGTGCATTATGTTTTCATTTTGCTTGGGTGTATACTTAGTAGTGGTTGCTGGATTACATGGTAACTCCGTGTATAAACTATTGAAGAATGGCTAGACCATTTTTCACAGTGGCTGCACAATTTTCACATTCCTACTAACAGTTTATGAGGGTTCAAGTTTCTCTACATCCTTCTCTACAGTAGTTATTGGCCATTTTTTATTTATTTATTTATTTATTTATTTATTTGAGACAGAGTCTCCCTGTGTTGCCCAGGCTGGAGTGCTGTGGTGTGATCTCTGCTCACTGCAGCCTCTGTCTTCTGGGTTCAAGTGATTGTCCTGCCTCAGGCTCCTGAGTAGTTGGGATTACAGGCATGTGCCACCATGCTCGGCTAATTATTTGTATTTTTAGTAGAGAGTGGGTTTTACCATGTTGGCCAGGCTAGTCTAAAACTCCTGACCTCGGGTAATCCACCTAACTTGGCCTCCCAAAGGGCTCCATTTTATTCCAAAACAATTGGAATTATTAACTGCTTACTTGTTTCAGGCATGATCCTAAGCATGACTTCATTTACTTCTCACAATAACTGTGAAGTGGGCACTATTCTCATTCCCTTTTGACAGATGAAGTGGCCAAGATACAGAGTGTTTTGCCCAAGGTCACATAAGTAACTACTAAGTGGCAGTGCCAGTATAAGAATTTACGTTGACTAACGAGAGCCTGAGATCTTAGCCGTGCATGCTGTAAACAAGAGTTAGAAATCAAAACTTCAGAATTCCACTGAAGAGTTCACTTTAAGCAAATGGAGTGAAGGTCAGATTAGCCACTAAGGCTTTGAAAAGCAAAACAGGGAGGGACTTCCCCACCAGCTTGCTTTCTGTAGCGTAGCGCCAATGGATCTGCCTTTTTTGGATAAAACTCCTACAACTGCCCCCCCCCCCCCCCCCCGCTGACCCCAAGCTAATAATTTGCACTGGCTCTGCGTCGAATTTGCA
>PVKV010029381.1:0-23695 GCA_004027835.1 Alouatta palliata | reverse complement strand
CTCCCCTCTTCTCCCCTCTCTCCTCTCCTCTGAATTTCGCTATTGTTGCCCAGGTTGGAGTGCAGTGGTGTGGTCTCAGTTCACTGCAACCTCCACCTCCCGGGTTCAAGTGATTCTCCTGCCTCAGCCTCCCAAGTAGCTGGGATTCCAGGCGGCACCACCATTCCCAGCTAACTTGTATTTTTAGTGGAGACAGGGTTTCACCATGTTGGCCAGGCTGGTCTCGAACTCCTGACCTCAGGCGATCCACCCGCCTTGACCTCTCAAAGTGTTGGGAGTTTACAGGTATGAGCCACTGCACCCAGCCTACTTCCTCATTTTTAAAAAGGGCATAATCATGTTATCTACTTCATAGAATTGTTTGTGAGATTTACATGGGTAAAGCACTTAGAACAGTGCCTGGCATGTGGTGAATACTGGAGAAATGATAGTACCTTCTGAGCTATTTACAATACTGATATTGTGCTCATCACATATTCATTACATCTTACTATCAATCCTTATTACAAATAGATGACTCTAACAGTGTTCACTAATCATCATAAATGTTTTGACACTGTTTTCATGTTTGCTAATTTAGTGGCAGCAGTGCGCTTTTCTGAATGCTGTTCTTCTCAGTCTTGCATTTTTAGCCAAGTGATATACTTCTGGCATGTAATGTTCTTTATAGTGTCAGACTGAGAAAACTCACTCTAGCTCAAAATAAAGAATGATATTGTCTAGCTGACACTAGACATTGAAATGAAGATGTAAGATCTGTTTTTGTTGTAAATGACTTTTTATTAATATGCTCTACTTACATATTTGCAAAGTTGTTGATTGCTTAGAATGGGGAAATACTAAAGAGATAATGGTTTGGAATAATTTTCCAAAAACATTTAGGGTTAAGATTTTCCTGGCAAGTGCCTTGCTGGGTCCTGGAAATCATTTTTAGCCTGAAGAACCACCAAGAAAACTAAGGATATTTTTGAGTGTTCCTGATATATTTTGTTCTGAAATAGGCAAACACCCTTTGATTCAATTGATTGAATCATAGGAAATGGCTGGTATTTGATTTTTTAATTTTTAAACAATGACAAAAGGCAGTTTTATATGACTCTACCTAGTAAAACCACTCTGAACCTGGTGGATTAACCTGATAATAAGACTTGACTGTGAAGCTTTGTGTAAGGTCTAAATGCTAAATGGAAGTGTTCTTCTTTATTCTACTAGGTGTTGTGGAATACTTAAGCAATGGAGGAGTAGCTGACAACCATAAAGACTTCAAGGAACTAAGGTACAATGAGTGTCTTATGAACTTCAGCTGCAATGGAAAGAATGGAAGCTCAGAAGGGAGAATCACACATGGCTTCCAACTTAAGAGCGCCTATGAAAATAACTTGATGCCTTACACCAATTACACCTTTGATTTCAAAGTGAGTGGCAGCCTTTGGGCAGGTGTAGAAATTATTTCAGATACAAGCATATAACAAGAGAGGTGTAAATTCTTTATGATTAATTGTATAATCTTCAGGAATTTTTAGATTCTTAAAATGTCTAGGCTAAGTATGCACCTAAATATAAGTAGGTTTACTGGGTTTTGTGGCTATTGCTGTCTTAAATTCTTTTTGCTCTCTCGTTTGTTTAGGTTTAAAATAATATTGATCACAGTAACTTCTAAAATGCTCATTAGGTACCAGGCACTGGTCAAAGCACTTTGTATATTAATATAGTTAACCCTTACCTGTTCAAACCATTCCTAACTTTCAGCAGTAACTAGCCCCCTGGACCCCCCACAGAAAAGCACCGAATATAACAAAACTCACTTTGAATGAATGTATATAGTATTTCCTGAATAATATTTTCTTTGTACCTTCCATTGATATCTTACTATCTTTAAATTTTTCAGGTTTCTTTTGGGGATAGGGTTAGAGAAGGTTGTACTTCAGGTCTGTTTTATATCCATGCATTTGTACTAATATATTCCCAGGCAGTGCAACACTAAAAGGAAAAACATTTTTTGACAAATATGAAAAAAAAATGGAAAGGCTGATTGTACAGGACCAGCTATTCTTTAAAAACACAGATTGTGGTGGTTTTATGTAATCTCTTTCCCAGTGCTAGTTTTCTGATCACTCTGTCTACCTGTAGCTCTGCTATTGTACCTCTCTGACTTTCTGGCATTTCAGACATCTATAGTAGAATCTTATACTATCTGGAAAAATTCAAGTGTTAGAAAGTGGTTTGGTATAAAAAGCCTGGAGAGAATTAATAAAATACCAAAGGAAATTTCCAAAATGGCCTCTCTTATATCTCCAGTAACCTTTTTCTATTTTTAGTGTGTGTTAGCTCCTTTCCAAGAAACAAATAGTGGGAGGAAGAAAGGACATTCATGTGTTGTTAGTAATCAGCTTTCATGATCATGTCGTGAAGAAAATTTGCTTAGAAATTGAATCTAATTTAGTATTTTTGCTATTAGAAAAGATAATTCAATCCAGTGATAATTCATTTTGTTCCAGTCACTTGTAGGCAGTGATGTGCTGGTAAATATTTAATAATGAGCTTTTTGGAAAAAGCTCTAATTTGTGGTATTTGCCAATTTCTATAGTTTAAGTACTTCTACTGCAGCAGAATCCAGTCTCCCAACATGATACCATTGAAGGCAAAGTTGGGAAGAGGTGATAAGAAAACTAGTACTAGCTGACTCTAGGACATCATTGCTCTTATGTAAGCTTAAAGGAACACCATTTAATGATGCATAGTTTACCATAGCTTAAATCCTATCTTTGTAACTGTAGTGATATGTATCTGGCAGCCTAACCCAGAAAACCTGTAATAAAGTTCCCGAAAATAAGTGTTTAGTAATTCCGTAACTATTATTGTTGTTTAGGTGTATGTGTGTAGGTAAAAAGAAAAAAATTTTTTTTCTATTTCACATAGACTTCTTTTTCTTTTTTTTGAGATAGGGTCTCAGATTGCGCTGGAGTGCAGTGGCAGGATCTTGGCTAACTGCAGCCTCAAACTCCTGTGCTCAAGACATCCTACCTCTGCCTCCCAGGTTGCTGGGACTACAGGCACACACCACCACGCCCAGCTAATTTTTTGTACTTTTAGTAGAGACAGCGTTTTGCCATGTTGCCCATGCTGCTCTCGAACTCCTGGATTCAAACCATCTGCCTGCCTCGACCTCCCAAAGTGTTGCGATTACAGGTGTGAGCCACTGCGACCAGCCTAGACTTTGTTTTTTCTAGACAGAGTCTTGCTTTGTCTCCCAGAGTGGCACAGTCATGACTCACTGCAGCTTCACTCTCCTGGGCTCAAGTGATCCTCCCACCTCAGCCTCCTGAGTAGCTGGGACTGCAAGTGTGCATCACCATGCCTGGCTAATTTTTGTATTTTTGATGGTTTTTTTTTTTTTTGGTAGAGACAGGGTTTCACCATGTTGCCCAGGCTGGTCTTGAACTCCTGGGCTCAAGCAATCTGTCCACCTCGGCTTCCCAAAGTACTGGGATTATAGGTGTGAACCACTGTGCTCAGCCTGTACTTTTTAAAGGCTTACTTTTTAATTGTCCTTAAATAAAAAATCAGAGAAACACAATTTGGGACATTAATCCACCTTCCTCATCTGAATTGGTTTAAAATTATTTATTGATGGACCTTCAAAAGGTCTTACATGTGTTAATAATTGAATCAAAAATCCCACTGAGCCATTTACAGTGTTCAGATAACTACGGTTAAAGAACTAGAAATGCCTGGTTCAGAGAGTGTTTGATGTTTGATTGCATAAGATAGGATCAGAGAGAAAGATAAAGGTATAAGTTGGTGGGAAAGAGGCATATATGGGAAGATCAATAGGCTGTATGGATAGATGGATGTGATGAGAGGATAGAATCGTGTAGGAAGGAAGGATAGCTAGAGACTAAACTAAGGACACACCTTGAGTAGAGAGAATTGAGCTCTTAGTCCAAGTAACAGAGAATTAACTTCAGATTTATACATATATTTTACATAATTAATGCTATCCCAATATTGAAAGCAATCAGTAAAAAAGAATAGGTAACATCAAATATAAAATGCCATGTGATCAGCATTAAATATAGAACCAACTGTGTTAATGAGGGGCCACTATATCAGAGGTGTTAAATTTTGTTTGCTTGGCTTAGCATTTGTTTACTTTTTTGGTCCTTGAACAAGATAGAAATGTAGAAAAGAGATTAGAGTTCAGATTCATTTAATTGCAAACTGATTTGGAATGAACTGAAGGGTAAACAATTCGAAGAATTACTCCTTTTTCAACATTACTTTTAGACAAGGTAAGTTTAATAAACAGCTTAATTCAAACCTACTGCTGCTGCTCCTCACCCCACCCTTATCCTCTAATTGGAAGGCGTGCCTGAATCATTTAATTAAAAAAAAAAGGAAGGGCAGCTTTTATAGCAAATAGTAAACTTTTCTGTTACATTATGAAATT
Organism: Alouatta palliata; assembly: GCA_004027835.1. NCBI lineage: Eukaryota > Metazoa > Chordata > Mammalia > Primates > Atelidae > Alouatta > Alouatta palliata. Next base: position 19,245 of record PVKV010029381.1, on the reverse strand, counting down.
GATACTGTAATTTTCTAGCATTGTTTTAAAAAACAAAGAGCATAATGGTAACTCAGTATTTTCATTGTGTTTTGACTTTTTTCTCAAATATAGTTCTATAGACTTATACAAATAGTAGTCCTTACTAATGTAAAGAGTGCATTTTCCCACATTATACCTTTTAAAAAAGAAACTGACTGAAAAGGTTAAAAATTATTAGTCTATAACCTCTTTTGTGCATATGATCAAAATTGGGGATCCTTCTCATATATGCATATGTACAGATATGTTGGGTGAATTCACAGACATAACCTGGCTAAGGGTTTTGATAAGAGTTTTTACTCTGGATATTTCAAACCAACAAAATAGTTACAAGTGATATGTTCAATTAAAAACATCTTACTTCCTGGAGTGTTTAACATTTTTATCTTGGAGCCTACCTTTGCAAAGGACTCTAGCAGCTGATGTGTGTGATGGCAGTCTAATAAAGTTGTAAGATAAAGGAGGATTTGGTTTTTTTTTTTTTTTTTTTTTTTTTTTGTTTAGACAGAGTCTCACTCTCACCCAGGCTGGAGTGCAGTGGCGCAATCTCAGTTCACTGCAACATCCACCTTCCAGGTTCAAGCGATTCTTGTGCCTTGGCCTCCCTAGGAGCTGGGACTACAGGTGCGCACCCCACACCCAGCTAATTTTTGTATTTTTAGTAGAGATGGGGTTTCACCATGTTGGCCAGGCTGGTAATGAACTCCTGGCCTCAAGTGATCCTCCTGTCTCGGCCTCCCAAAGTGCTGGGATTATAGGTATGAGCCACTGTGCCTGGCCTTACAGGAGGTTTTATTCACCATAAGTAATTGAGATTATTTCATTTGTTTTATTTTAGAGTTGAAGCAAAAAGTTGTCTCAGAACTTTTTGAAAAAAAGTTTCTCAGGGAGAAATAAAACTACCCTGATCCTTATTAACTCATTTTCTAAAATATCACTGTAAAACTAAGCATTATAACCAAAATGAAAAGATAATACCTTATGATCCTATCATTTTTTGACTATTTGAACTTGGAGGCCCCTGGACTCCAGTAAATTCCTTAATTTGTGGCAAAGTAAGGTTGGATAAGGGCTGCTTTTTTTTTTTTTAAGAGACAGAGTCTTCTTGTCACCCACGCTGGAAAGCAGTGGCACAGTTATAAGTCAACGTAGCCTCAAACTTCTGGCCTCAAGTGAGCCTCCTGCCTCAGCTTCCCAAGTAGCTTGGACTACAGGTGCATGCCACCATGCCTAGCTAATTTTTAATATTTCTGTAAAAACCTGGGTCTCATTATGTTTACCACGCTGGTCTCGAACTCCTGGACTTAAGCCATCCTCCCACCTCAGCCTTCCAAATGGCTAGGATTACAGGCATGAGATACTGTACCTGAATCTTCTCCCTTAGCAAAGGAACAGTTTTGGTATTTTGATACTGGTCAAATAAAAATCAGTCAACAAACTGAAATAATTGTGTCTAAAATCTCACAACATAAAAATCTATTTTCATTAAAAATTTTTATTTTTTAAGTAACCCATTTCATTATAATACCATTTAAAGTATTGGCTGGAAATCATCAATAGTATTTGTAAATAGGTTTTTACAGGTGTAGAAATATTTCTCCGTACTTGGGCTCAGGTTCTCTTGATATGAATAGGAACTAGATAGGAAGATATTTAATTTTGCTACCATGCATATACAACCTGGGATGATAATAGCCCTCTGGTTTTGAAACTTACTGATCAGACAAATCAAATTATCTGGCTCTGAGAGAGAAAACTACTGTGTAAGGCTTCCTGCCGAATGATTTTTGATCAGTTATCCTTATGCTGCAAGGAAATCCAGAATTTACACATATTTGTGAAAATGAGTATTTTAAACTTAGAATAGTTAACTGTGTAATGTTTTGTACATATGTAGCAAATCTGGGAAAGCTGTACTAGGATTAGCAAATCCATAAACATGGTTTACTACGGCTTCAATCAGGTGTGTTTAGATATCTTGATATGCAAATAATTGAAGATAATGCTATCAACTATGTATGTGCTTATATAAATATTCTTTTTTTTACTTATAGCCAATAGGATTAGTACAGGTTCCATTGTATTTATACTAATAGATTTCACTAAACCAAGCAGGCCAATTCTAAAGATGACTAGACATAATTTAATGGGTTTAGCTTCTCAAATTATCACACATACAGGAATGGAAGGATTTATAATTCCAATAGGGTGTTTTGTTTCCCTATTGAGCCACCTTTATTTCATGTAATACCCCTTGAAGATTTGAGCCTTATTTGACCCACTGTCAAGACAACAGGTACCAGAAGAAAGGGTACTCAGTTTTTTGGTTTTTATAAATTATGGATTGTTGTTTATATATTTTGAATTTTTCTTTTTTTTTTTTTTTTTTTCCTACCCCAATCTCTTTCCAGGGTGTGATTGACTACATTTTCTATTCCAAGACTCATATGAACGTGCTTGGTGTCCTGGGGCCTTTAGATCCTCAATGGCTGGTTGAGAACAACATCACTGGGTGTCCACACCCTCACATCCCTTCAGACCACTTCTCACTGTTAACACAACTTGAACTCCACCCTCCACTCCTGCCTCTTGTCAATGGTGTTCACTTGCCTAATCGGAGGTAGTGGAGTACTGCCCCGCCAAGACGGGGATCTGTTGCTATGGACCTGTACAGTTGTAAATCAAAGTATGTGGAGTGAAGTATGGCCATCCTTAAGCTGCTTCTTCAGGTTTCTTTCATTATGTGTTTGCTGTAAGACTTTGTACATTTTTGTGCGTATTGGTATCATTTGGCAGTAGGGCTGGAACCAAAGTATTACTCTCTTTCCAAAATTTTAATTTAACATGTTTTTAAATTGGATCTTCTTTATATTGTATTAAGAGCCAGCATTCAGAATTGATAAATTACCAATTTGAGGCCCAACAACAGTGTATTTGTTTTTCCAGAAGAAATACTTTCTTTTGGATGGTTTCAGTGAGCCAACCATTTTTATAAAGGCAATTTTTTAAAGCTATAAATATAAAGTTTTAAACTGAATGATGATATGCCTTCCAAGGAAAACCTTCTTGAATCTTTCCTTGATAACAAACTGATTTTTGGATTCCCAAGTCATTTGCAGATTAACAGCACTCAAATTTGCTTACTCTCTACATAACTATGATATAGCTTCTACGCATTATAAGAAAATTTGAAAAATTAAAGATGGTTGCACAGTATGCTTTCATAAGCGTGTAACACCATGTGACAATTTGTTGCCAAATGCTGGTTGGTTGGGGTTTTTTTAAGGAATCACTTTTTTTTTTTTTTTGTCACCTCTATTAGTTATAACCTTATTAGAAGTATTAATTCTAAGCCTGTCTCTCAAGTTTATTTATAGAGAAAGTAAGTATTCTATATTGCCACACATCTTGAAAATAGAATGCGGTACATTTAGGATGCCCACAGAATGAATTTTTTCTTACTCCACTTCAACCTTCTTTTCTTTCTGTCTGGTTGTATTGGGAAAACAGATGTTATATGACCTATATCATTTTTGCCATTATAGTCGGACGTTAAAAAGAAGAAAAAAATCTGCTGAATAAAAAGTCCTCGATCAAAGTTTCAGATGGGGAAAACCATACAGATACTTTATGTGTTTCCAATGTAGGTTATGTGGCTGTTGGTTTTTTGAGATGACAGTGCAAAGGATTTGGGGGAGAGAGAGAACAAATTTGGGGCAGTAGATGAAAACCTTGGGTCATTTTCCAGATTCTAGCTGCCAAATGACCATCATATGCTTTTAATCTTTGTTTCTGTTGTCTGTCAGTGTTGAATTAAGAAGCTACTGGTTTATTCCCAACTGTTGATGCCTTTAGATATGTTGGAATCTTTTTTTTGCCTAGGAGGGGCCAGTTGAAAATCTGTGACTCAAGAGGCAGTAAACAGAATACTGTTTTCTGGGGAAAAATTGGTTGGCTACTTGATGTTAATTATGGCACAGTAACAGGAAAAGGTTGTGTCTGTGTTTTTAAGTTTTTCTTTATTCTGCTTTTTTGCTGCTATAAAAGTTTTCTGAAATTTATATTTTAAACTTTTCATGCACTTTACTGTTTCTAGTCTCAAAATGTGATATTTTTAATAAACAAGAAATTTTCCATTATGTGAATGAAATTTTAAAATAGCCTATATTTGTGTCTCACTAATATATAAAGTACAGGTCAAATTTTAAATTATTTAATTAGTTTTAAATATATACAATTTGTCTCTTTCAAACTTAGGCTGTTTTATTAGTCTTAAATGATGCATTTACTTTGGTCATTTTATGCTAATTTCTTCCATAGTAAATTAATCAGGCTATATAAGATAATATTTATTTCCCCAGAAGGGTAATTTTAGTGGGATGAGGGTGGTGTGATGATGTAATATCATACATGGGCTTGCATCAGAAGGGTTCTGTAAAGCCTAAACTTCCTTTTAAAAGTGCCTAGTGATAGAGGCGTTGTCATCTATTATAATTGGAATGTCGTCGTAGTTCAGTGAATTTTGATGTAAATAAAATATTCTTTTAAAAATGTTAAAGTACCAGAATAAACAAAAAGAAATGACCCTTAAGATGACAGATTTTCCTCAACATGCAGGTTTCCCTTCTTATATACCTCAAGTATCCAACATCTAGCCATGCAAATTGATTACATGAAGCATAGTACTGGAAAGTAGAATAGCATGAAAAACTTAATTTTGTGGACATTACCTTTTTTTGTAATCAGCTACTGTATGTTTTATTTTAGATGTTTTGTTTTGGGTGGGTTTTCCCGCTCTGGAGGTATATGCACTAACAAAACATTTTCCTCCTTTCATATGCGCATGTTAATTAGCAATGTGAGCAATATTTCCTACCATACTTCACTCCCAATATTTTTTGAGATGTTTGTATAAAATGGAATTTAAAGTTCACTTATGATTGTATATGAACCACAGAGGAGCCCATTTATTAATAAAAAACCTTTTTTAATAGTTAAATGTAGAGGGAAAAATAAAAAAAAATTGGGAAACATTGTAAACAGCTTAAGTTTATTTTGTGTATGATTGAGGCACTCTGTTGCAGGAAGGTGTGTAATTGGGTTCTCTCTGCTTCAAATGCGCTCTTTCAAACCATTCATTATCCTGTGTATTTTTAATGTGGTTTTAGTAAATGTTGGTAGTAGCTCTGTTGAAGTAGGTAATTGTGTTACGTTTTGGGTGGTACACTCTTGGGGCATGGTAACCCAAATTTCATGTGCACGGTTTCCCTTTAGCCCACTGCCCAAATTTCACACACCCTTCACCCTTTGTTCCCTTTGTAAAAGGAGTGGTATCTGTTTTGAGCTGCCAATTCAGATGATCAGAAATGCTGCTTTCCTCAGCATTGTCTTGTTAAAATGCATGCCATTTGGAACTTTGGCAGTGAGAAGCCAAAAGGAAGAGGTGAATGACATACATATATATTCAATGAAAGTAAAATATATATGCTCATATACTTTCTAGTTCTCAGAATAAGTTAATAAGCTTTATGCCATTGGGCTGCTGCATATTTTAATCAGAAGATAAAAGAAAATCTGGGCATTTTTAGAATGTGATACATGTTTTTTAAAAACTGTTGTTAAATATTATTTCGATGTTTGTCTAAGAACTGGAATGTTTAAATTTACTAAAACAGTGTTGTTTGAGGAAGAGAAAACTGTACTGTTTGCCATTATTACAGTCATACAAGTGCATGTCAAGTCACCCAATCTCTCAGGCATCAGTATCCGCCTCCTATAGCTTTACACATTTTCATGGGGAATATTGCAGCATCCTCAGGACTGACATCTGGGAAAGGCTCAGATCCACCTACTGCTCCTTGCTTGTTGATTTTGTTTTAAAATATTGTGCCTGGTGTCAACTTTTAAGCAACAGCACTGCCTAAAAGCAAGCAGAGAACAGAATCCCAGCACCATTCTATAGGCAACTTTTTAGAATTCAGATAGATATAGTAAATCTGTTCCAGATTTATGATGTTTTATGTAAAAAAAAAAATTTTGTATAATAACATAGCTGAATATTTTTGTTTCATTTCTTTGATGTAAGGCGTGTGAACGTTCGTTTGAATATCACATGTTGAAGTCAGGTATGGCACAGTGGGTTCTGAGACCAGCTTTTCCTACCCTCCCATTTGCCTTGTTCTAAGCTCTTTCTTTTCGAATTACTTTTCTGATATTCATAGGCAAATATTTAATTTTACTAATTAGCATCCTGTGTGAATGTATTAAAGAAGCCACTGTGTTTTAGTGTAGTTGGCAAAAATATAAAAGCTCTGTTTTTTATTTGCCCCTATTTTTTTGATGTCTAAAAGTTATATATTAAATCACAGAGAAGCAAGGGAGATATCTAAGGCTCATATCACTTGATTCTATGGTAGATTATATTAGAATTGAGGATGTGACACATTAAAACTGTAACATGGGCAAATATAGTGTTCTATTTTAAAATTCTGTCTAAGTTTCCATTGTTAAATGGGCGAAAATTTAAGTTTATATTTGCATTTCCAAGCATTTCTAAAACTCACTAATGCCATCTATACTTTTAGTATGAAACAGCAGAGTATAGAAAGCACAAGGAAGTATAGGCTAAATATATTCTTTGAAGAACCAGAGACATATAACCATATCATTATGTCATTCCTAATACATGGCTAGATTTTCTAATGATAAAAAAAAAGTGACTGTGTCCCAATGCTTATTTATTTGATTCTAAGCTTTTTTTATTCTGAGTTTCTGAGATATTTTAATAGCTTTGCAAAATATGCTGACTGATCAGTTTTTGCTACAATAATGGTTTTTATAGCAAGCAAAGACTTTATGGCACATTTTCAAAATAGCACTCATACATACATAAATTTTGACAGAAATGTGAATTCTCACATTGGTAAGATACTCTTTTTCCCACCTGCCCTATCCTTTGGAAAAGGTCACTTTTCTGATGTGTAGCAGATTCATATACGCCTGTCCCTTTGAATTGTATCATGTTTGAAGAGCTGTGTGAATTGTAGACAGACAACTTAGGAAAGCCAGAAACTTAAAGTTTTGAATTTGTAGACAGAGGAGAACTTCTATACTATGGTTGCTTTGGGTGATTCGAATTTTGTAATAGCATCATGATCACCAAAATTAAATTCTAACATTTTAGTACATCTTTAATCTGGCTTATTTACCAAAGTTCTAATCTGTTTAAGAACAGGGTGCCAAGAGCATCTCTCATTTTGTAGAATGATGGTGCTCATCTTTATAAGTATCACCTAAAAGTTTGAGGGTAAAAAGAAAGAAGCAGCAGCCCTGTATCTATGCTACAGGATGTCTTGAACAAGATTCACAGAAAGAAATAAAAAAGCAGTTCTTTCCAGGAAAGTGGTAAGGAAGAGCATGCTTATTTCTTGTTTTAACCAAATACATTCTTTATGTAAATGTCTCTATTAAACCACAAGTCCTACACCAAGAAATGGTGATACCAGGAAAATACCAAGCTTTATTAACCTAGTTGGCAATTTCTTGTGGCTTAAGTTTGGTTAGACTTGGGTTATTCTTGGAACCAAAGGAAAATAAGCATGTTGAGTTCTTCATTCAACAGACATGACGTTGAAGTAATGGAATATTTTTTAAGCAAAATAGCTTTCACTTTCAGAGCATATGAAATAAGGACATTTGTGCTTATTAAATGTTAATTTTTATGGTACATTGTATAAACTGAGTAGCATTGAACTGCATTTAGAAGTATGTCATCAGAAATCACATTATGAAAAGGATATACAAATGCCAAGTGATATGACTCTTTTGGCATGGTAGCATGGTCCATTCAGCTTTCAGAGGGTATACATTGGTGTCTATTACTAGTTATTTTTTTTAGAACAATCTCTCAAATTTTAGATAATTTCCCAGTTGTATGTCTGTCACTTTTAACTCTAAAGCATAAGAATTGTGGTAACACTCTCAGAAGTGGTCCTTTCTTCTCATTTCAGTTTCATGCTGATTTCAGATTACTGATGTATTTTCTTTCAAGCTATCAATTGTTACATGTACCACATTTATTTAATTTGTAGTTATCTGAAGTCACAAAATTGGTTCAGCATTGATGTCAAACAATGGCTTTGCTTCTTACTGAACAGACTTAGTATCCTACTGCTTGTTCTAATCTTGATGCAGTAAGTGATGCCGTATGTGGGTTTGTATTTACTTAAAAACTGTACTGTCCTTTCTTTGTGCTTAACTTGCTGAAAATATATTCCCTTAACCTGTGAAATTCCTGAGCGGTGCTCTGCCAACATCTCGGGGGGAGGGATTTGAATGGCTGTGTTACTGCACACTGGATCTGGAATTGTTTGGGGTTATGAGTGGCAAATTTCTTAAACACCAGCAGCACTGAGAAGTGCACTATGGGCATTTGTACAGTCGTCCAAATGCGAACAATTTTTTCATCTTGGAGAAGCTGAGATACAGAGTTCAATAGAAATACTGGGAATATTTTGAGAAAGTTGAATGTTTCATCTGTGGCTTTGTTGTCTCTGGGGTGGGGAAATATGGAGGGCTTTTTTTTTTTTTAAGAGTGTTTATGTGCTTTTCTCTCTATAAGGGCCAGGGTGTTGGTCAAGTTCACCATGGATTAATTTATATCTTTGTGATTTTTTTCAACTATATAACAAGTGCCAACTAATTGTCCATGGGACAATCTACTTTTCCACTCAATTTATCATTTGAGTAGGGAAAGATTCATTTATTTTCATTACCTGGCATTAAGTTAAAGAATTCATTATTTTGCATACATTTGAGTCATTTTGTGGCCTATAAAGTGTTTTTGTAACTATCTAATTATAATGATTGGAAAGCAAAGCACATAACTGTAAAACCAAGCAAGGTGTTTTACTAACTTTTTCCCTGAATACTTGGTAGTTTCTATTGATACTATTCCAAAACAAATTCTGCTGTTTTAGGTTGTATATTTACTTTGCTTCTGTCCTAAGAAAAAACCAAGCACTAAATCGACTTGTTATTGTGTTTAAGTAATCAGTTAAAAATCTAAGTTTTTTTTTAAATTAGAATACTTAATGAAGTGCCATGTACTTGTAGCTTGCTAGTGTTTAATGTTTAATAGACTGGTTCTGTAGGTGTTTTAACCATTTAACACTCTGCCATCCCTGGAGAAAGTGGTTCCTCTCTTACTGAACACATTCTCTCTGACAAAATCACCAGCTGCTTTATTTTTCTATTTATTACAGTTAAATAGTTGATGAGGTCCGAATCTTGACCAAAACTGCTCAGCTGAGATGTTTTTCACAATAGACACTGTACAAAGTGTGCGTGCAAAAGGACACGGTTGGTAGTATTTTTTCATTAATGTGAACATTGACTTAAAAAAGCAGTCCTGCCTTTTAAATCTTGTGGCAGCTCAGAAGGGAGGTGCTTAAGAACCTTAACTACTATGTCAGATAACAAAATATTTTTTTCCATTTTGGAGATTGGTTACTGCTCACACATGATGTATAGGGCTAAATATATGCTTGTTTCCTTGCACCTGTGTACTTCCCCTCTCTCCCTCCCTTTCTTTCCCCTGTAGGCAATAAATGGCCATTTTGCAACTGTATACCTTTGTCTTGGTTTTTGACTCTTTATTTGGGCAGTATAAAGTCTCTGCTTTTAGGTTGGTACGTCTCTTCTAAAGTGAAGTAGGGAGCCAAGATAATTCAGGGAAAAATATGTAATTACAAATTTATGCTACATTTTTTTTCTAAGTATATTGTTTAAAATAAATTCTGAAGCTAGTTATATGACTTGCTTTGCCTGAAGAAACCAAAGGGACATATGTCACTTCTGAGTGGAACTTTAAGGGCCAGTCTTTAATTTGCCATATTTTCTTTTCTTGCCTGTGTGATCATAGAAGCATATGTTGAGATGAAACCTCTCATTCAAGATCTTTAAGTGACTGATGAACAGAACTCCCCTGCTGTCCTTTGGACATGTAGTGTAAAAAACAACTGCTATATCTCAGTGTCTTTATACAATAAAATTTTGTTATTAGGGCTTAATTTAGCCTAACCTGACAGACAACCACCAGACAAATCTGCTGAGTTATCAGTATTGAAGAAAAAACTGGACTTGCTGAGATCTCAAGTAAATTCATTCAACAAACATATAGACATGTTCTATGAACAAGGTGCTGTGGGGATGTTAAGATGAAAGACATCTTTATAATGCCTATCCTCTGATAATTTATATTCCAGATACTTTTTATGACACAAGATGAATTTAAGTGTTTTAGTCAAAGTAAAGATGTCTTAAATCAAAATCTTGCAAAGGGGGAGAGAGAAGACATATAGTGAAATAAGGAATTCTGCAAACTATGTTTACGGATGTTCAGCTGAAAAATGATTTTAAAATAAGGTGTGATAGAGAACAGATCATTCTCAGTGAAACAAAAACAGCTGTGCAGCTAAGTGCTTGGAAAATATAATGGTAGATTATTTTGGAACAGATTGTGAACATTGACAGCTCAGTGCCTATTGACTTGTTTTTACCAAGGATCCAGTGTGAGCTTGTCACTGACCCTGAGGACCTTGTCTTCACAGAAGCCTTTGTGTTGGCCAAGCTTTAGGAAATCCTCCAAAGGTGGAATCACTTTCACATGAAGTGGATCTTGAAGTTGTTCAGGTTTCAGGATAACTGCCTTGTTAAGATACCCTTGAGATTAGGCATTGAAGACATTCACCAAGCATCCTTGCCTTTCACCATGTGGCCTTAGGTAAAATGTATGCTCAGTGATAAAGTGGAGATGAACTAAATCTCATGAAATGGCTCTCCGAAAAGCAGAGACCAAGACAAGCATTTGCATGGAGGTAGTTTCTTTGGCTAATTGATCTCAAGAATGAGTGGGAGACAAGGAAGAATAAAATAGGGAAGAAGGGAAAGCCAAGTCAAGGGCACATTATAAAGCTGATCACTTCTGTGGGCAACTGGGGCATAAACATGCCAAGAACCCTCTGTGGAGCTGAATAGAAGGCACCCAAAAATTGTCTTCATGAGGAATGGGATGAGGCAAAGTTTACTCCATGGGTGTTAATTCCTTTTCCCATCCATATTTGTGTATGTATCAAATACACTTAGCAAGTTCCTGCAGGTGTCCCATATAGTGATAATGGAGAAATGGGATAAGGGGGTGGGTGGTGCAGAAAGTGAGAATATTTGGTGTGGCTCAGGCAAAGTGTATCAAGTTACACCTGTGTGCATCTGGTTGCCAAGGTAATAGAATAAGGAAGTCAGCTGAGAGATTGTGAGGTGGAGCATAAGTGGAGTCTGCTACAGTGTAACCCCTTGTACCACTGAGATCTGTTAGGGCCCCGGGTCAAGTACATTTCATCACAGCCTAGGTTGTGGCCGGCTGTATCCTCATTAAAAAAAAAAAAGATGAGGAATAGTGGGACAAAGAATATAGTCCCCTGCTGCCACTGGTTCTGAGGCTGTTACTAATGTTATCATCTTCCCTTTTCTATTACACATTTCAGATTTTACACAGCTTTGCAGCAGCCTGTCAGTGAGTCTAGGTTGCTACTCTGAGGTTGTGCGCCAGACTTTTGTCCCAACAAGATATATTACACTTGCTGGGTGATGGTTGCTTTCATGGACATAAAAGAACCAAGAGATGCCCAGTGAATCTTGGGTTTCATACATGCTGCTTTCTGTCTCCCATTGTGGGAAGAACCCCACCTTCTCATCAATATGATGAGTCTCTGATTGTACACCAGCATTGTGAACCCCAAATGACCATTTTCTGGGGGCAGCCAATGTATTTCCTATGCCTGGGTGTGGATGGATATAAAGTCTGGGTCATAGCCCACCTCAGCAACTCTGAAGGGTCTTCCCACCTTCAAAGTTCTCACGTCACCTTTCTTAGAACTGCATTGTCCCCTTCAACTTTTTTCTCAGTCAAATCCCAGTTCTTTTTCCTCCGTTTTGCAGGTTTTGATTCTGAGAGCACTCACTGATAAGTTTCCTGCATGCTAATCTCCATCTGAATCTGCTTCCCAGGGAATACAACCTGCAACACTGAGTTCCAAGGAGACATGCCAGCAGTATATTAGGACTGCCTCCAGGACTCCTTGCTTGATCCACTGGAGAGTGCCACCATGTCAGTAAAATGCAATCTTATTCTGATGTCCTGGTTCACACTTTGAATGTCTACTTTTACATGTTTCTTCAGTTCCTAGTCATGTTAACCCAGACGTTAGAATTCTTTGGGTGTGTACACTATATTCTTCTGGTGTAGGTACTATATTCGTTGCTCAGACTGTATTGTGATGTTAGTTACTGGTCACAATCAAGGAGAGGAGGCAGGAGTGGATCTAATGGAGGACGAGCATTATCTTGTGAGGCACCTGCTGTATGTTGAGAACTTTGTGAGTTATGCAGGCAATGGGAGGTTTCTTTCCTCTAGCATGGAAGAGGGGCCTAAGGACTAAGGATATCTTGAGATTCAAGTTTCTCTAGCTTTTCTACCCAAATATCCCCAGCCTAGGGTTTAGGGCTCACTGTGAATGCACAACCTCAAAGATGATGCCTGTATTCTTTGTGGCTCTGCTATTATTGTGCAAATTCTGAGCCTGATCTTTGGCACTGTTTGCCCCTTGACTACTGAAATGATAGTCTGTAAACACTGCCATGGATGCATTCTGACTTTCACAGCATACCTTGAGTTATAGTTAGCCAATTTGAGCCTGTCATTTTCTTTTTTCAAGGTATCTAAAGTCCATTTTGAAAACCAGGTAACTTGCAGTCCTTGACATTGTCCCCAACAGTTTAAGTGCGACTGCTTCCTTTCCACTTGCACTTCAAACCCACTACTAAGGAAAGTGCACTAGGACACTCTCTAGTCACTTCAACCAACAATGAAGTCACTAGAGAGTAATGCAGGTCCGGAATCCCATCTAGAGCCTTTGCTTCCTTGAGCTCCTTCTGGTACTAATTGTCCTAGACTAAGTTCCTCCAGAGGACAGCGCCTGAGAGATCTTCCTTGTAGGTAATTTATTTTGCAATGTAATCTTCAGAAACAAGAGAAAGGATTGAAAGGGTCAAAGAGGAAAGGAAAGCCAATTTAGTGGTGAGTTATTGAACTCATCAGCTCTGTGGGGAACTGAAGCTTGATCCTAGCAGGATCCTTCTGAGGAGCTATGCACCTCAGAATGGCCACTGGAGGAGTAAAACAGAAGAATATCCAGTGGCTCCTATACCCCATTGGTCAAAGGTCTCTTGCCTAGGTGTTAACTCCCTCCCATATTCAGGTTTAGTTTTTCTTCAGATATGACAATGGTGAAGGATTCTAAACTACATATGAAGCAAATCCAGGAGATACACATAAAATGAACTGCAAATGATAAAGTTTTTCTTGAAATAAAGTTACAGGCTGGGCGCCACAGCTCATGCCTGTAATCCCAGCACTTTAGGAGGCCAAGACAGGCAGATTGCCTGAGGTCAGGAGTTTGAGACTAGCCTGGCCAACACGGCGAAAACCTATCTTTATTACAAATACAAAAATTAGCCGAGCATGGTGGTGCATGCCTGCAGTCTTAGCTACCTGGGAGGCTGAGGCTTGAACCTGGGAGGTGGAGGTTGTAGTGAGCCAAGATCGTGCCATTGCACTCCAGCCTGGGCAACAGAGCGCAACTCCATCTCAAAAAAGAAATATATTATACAAAACAAGTGGCTCTGAGTGGCCCAAGGTAAAGCTATGGTGATTGCTCTGATTGCCCTCTTCAGGACTCAAACATTCACTTTTTCAACAATTTAGGGAGCTGGGGGCTTTCTGATGAGGTCTTCCCTGAGGAGGGAGCCCTGTCTTGCCCAAGGTCATGCCCCATTAGGGAGGAGGGTTCCTGTCTGCAGCCAATGACTGGTGAAGGTAGGGCTCTTAAAGCTTAGCCTCTTGCATCAGTATTTGGCAATTCTGAAGGGACATGCCAGCTCCAAAGCTCCCTATGCAAATGTTGAAGGCCTTTATTGTGACGGCATTGCTTTTTCCACTTCCCAGGTTTGATCCTCATAACTGTCATAAGAACTTCTTGAATGCTAGTTTCTACTTCAAAATCTGTTTCCTGGAGTATCTGTTTTGTGGTAAGTAGTAGCAGGTTTTGCATGGCAGAATATCAGTACTCCCAGATTACAGAAAATCTTGCCACAGAAAACTGTAATATTTGGCATATAAGTTCCATGTTTGTATATCATAAGGATATACTGAATACTTAAAACTGTAAAACACATTAGGGAAAAACAGGTAGGCTTTATTTAAGAGATCAATGTAGATCAATTTGTGGGGATTTGTGATCTCTTGCCATGGGTTAGAGGTATTTCTAATAAGGGATTGCATTAAACAGAGTTTAGCTGAATAAACAGAAGCTATCTTATGTTAATCAAAATAAATATAATGCAGTGAATCAGTTAAATGGGCAAGGGAAAGATGAAGTCAAATAGTAGATGTTGATGCAAGCCAGAAATTAACAACATCCAAAAGCCACTATAAGCTTCAAGACACTAGATACTGGGAAGAGATGGCACTAACAGATACAGGAAACTGGTTTACCTGTCAGGAGTTAGGATCATGGCAAGGGCTGTCCATAGGAGGTGATATTAGAAAGGGAGGGGCTGCCTTTTGAGGGCTGGGATCAGAGAAGGCTCAGGCTCTGCTGGAAATGCTACCTGAAGTAAAAGAGGAAGAAATTCCCTGGCTTTCCCTCCAGTTTCCCATCAGGTCTCCCATTGGCTGAACTTAACCATAAATGATGGGTAAAGAAGCCTGGAAAATGTTGCTTCCTTGACACATTCAGAATAAAAGGACAGTGTGGAATGCATGCAAGACAAAAGCAAGCAAATGATTAGGACATATACTGTTTTTCTACTCAGCATCCACTCTCACACTTGTAGCCACTTTAAACTGTGATATGACCACAAGCTAATGCTTCTATATAACAGGATGCAACTGTTCTTTAGATGAGCATGCTTCCCTCACCAATACATGTCTTAACAATATGGTAAAAGGAGAGTCCTCTGGATCCTTAGCAGCAAGGATACCATTGGCAGTGGCTAAGTAGTTTGCATGTTGTGAATCCATTCCAAATTTCTGATTCTGTATACTCCTTTGCCTGTACTGCGCTAATACCATAGCCACTAGCCTCATGGTTAGTGGCTATTGAGCACTTGAGATAATTTGTTAAAAATATAGTAAAATGTGGGTACTAGAAAATTTAAAATTACATATGTGGTTCGTATTTTATTTCTGTCTGAGAGCATTGTTCTTCAGTGTGCCAAGCAAGTTCTGCCATCTCTACTTCATATCTTTTTTTTTTTTTTGAGATGGAGTCTTGCTCTGTCTCACCCAGGCTGGAGTGCAGTGGCACAATCTCAGCTCACTGCAACCTCCGCCTCCTGGGTTCAAGTGATTCTCCCGCCTCAGTCTCCCAAGTAGCTGGGATTACAGGCGCCTGCCACCATGCCTGGCTAATTTTTTGTATTTTTAGTAGAGATGGGGTTTTCACCATATTGGCCAGGCTGGTCTTGAACTCCCGACCTCAGGTGATCCACCCACCTCAGCCTCTCAAAGTGCTGAGATTACAGGCATGAGCCACCACACCCGGCCTCTACTTCATATGTTATTGGCCTTATTCTACTAAACTAACAGGTGATTGATACCGCCGTTTGTGCTTGAGCCAACACAGGAAATCCTGAATCCAGGTATATGCATCTATCTCAATAAATTCAGCCTGATCCAATCTTTGTTTCATCCTTTTGAATAGTCTTAGGATATTTTCTCATACATGCCCCCTACATTTCTTTTAACATAAATTAACGACATTTTGCAGCTCCTTTGGTGTATTTGATATTTCATATGGCAGCAGATCATCTACTTTCATCTGGGCTATGTTGGATCAAACTCGTTATGAGACTAGAAACAAGCGTAGTTTGAATGGACTCTGGGAAAATAAGCTTCCTCGTCTAGGGTATCTACCACTAGTGAAGTCATGCAATGGTTTTATGCAAAGGAAGATTAGTTGCCTCAGGTCAGGTGTTAAATTGAAAAACTGACAAAAGGGGAGCTGCTTTTGCCAGAGAGAAAGGCTCAGTGGAATTCAGCCTTCAAAACCTCATCCCTGTCTGCCCATTCAGAGTCTCAGATACTTCTCCTTCCTAACCAGATCCTTTACCTCAGCATAAAATGCCTGATAGAACTACACATGTAACTGATGATACACTATCAAGCCTTGGGCCTGATTCTCAGTCATCTGCCTTATGGTGATGAAAGTATGGAATGTGTCTACATGGCTTGGCATTTGGGTTAAAAATTTAAGGCATTAGGCATATCTTTTTCTTTGTACATACTCTTCAAGGCAGTCAGAAACATCCATCCTATGTAATAATCCTTGTTAATTATAATTACTAACGTAATGGTCAAATGCAATAGTTACTTCACCAAAGTATTGCTTTCAACTTGTACTGTGTTTCGAGAAACCACAGCTTATAGTTTAAGTATGACTTCACTGCATGCCTCAAATTACGTGAGCCATTTCTTGCCTATAAGGAGGTCATCACCGCATTCATGATCAAACATGACAACACAATCTTAGACTTCTATGTGGAGTATCCGTAAGAAGCCCCTCAGAAAACCACAACTCACTCTTGGGTATAGCAGACAGAAGACATTTAGTGCAGGGGATTCGTTACACAGGTGATAGAAGAGTTGTAAAGCCAAATAAGATATTAAATTTGGCTGATGGGGTAGAAGGGAGGACATAGTGTTCTCAGAGCTCAGAAACTGAACCATCTAGTAGGAGCTAGAACTTCTTAGTGGCTGTCTTGTGAGATCTGGAAATACATAGGATTATCTCATAGGAGTTGGTGTTAGGGAAAAAACAGTCACTTCCAGAGGTGCAACTAAACAGAGAGAGAAAGGGATAAATACCCTGGCTGCTTCTCTTCTCCAGGGTATGTCTTCAAGTAACCCAGTAAAGCTTCCCATTTGCCAAACCTACTCAGAAGCCACTTGTCAAAGGAGCCTGGGAAATGTAGACCTTGAGATACACGAGAACTGGGGAAGGATGAGAATGAATCTGAGAACAAGCAGGCAAATGACCAGCACAAGAAGCATACCCTGTTCTCAGTTATGTAAACACTATGTGCTGCGGATAGAGTACTAGAGACGATATGGTACTTCAGAGAAGCTTGCAAATATATGGCCATGTCATATATATTATGTATGTTGTTAGTAGTAACAGCATGAATGCTAGACAAATCTTGGGTAATTCTAGCATTAGCTCTGATTAGGGCTAGCTACCTATTTTTTATATAGTACATAGGTGAAATCATTTTACATACCATATTATGAGAGGCATGAAATTACTTAAAATAGCAAGCTTTTAAATAAGATTCTACCTAAGTACCCTCCTTATTCAGAAACCCAAAGAACAACATACATTTTCCCTTCTATGAACTTGGCTGTCTTTAGTGATTTGCAACTACATAGCCAAGATGATTTGTCTAAACTTAGGAGACTACAAACGATGTGTGAAAATGAGGTACTAAACATATGGAAACAAAATAGTATGGTGCCTCCTTTGAGATACTTATTTCTGCTGAAACTTTAATCTCTTAGTATTTGCACATCTATAAAATATTCTTTGTGGTGGTGGGGGGGGGAGGAAACTCCCTTATTCTGCTTTAAGAGTCCTATTTTAAACCAAAAATACACTTGCCCAGCTTTTTACTTATTCCCTTAATAGTTTGTGAACTGTACCTAAGGAAAGTCAGGTAAATTCAGAAAGTTAGAGTTTGGATACTTTACATCCTATACCATGCTTTAAGGGAGAAAAATAACTTAATATTTTGAATGTGTGAATTCTCTACCCTGTGGCCAGCAAGTTAGATTCAGGCATTGATCCAATGATCATCTTCCACTTTTTTCCCAGTGGAAGGAAGAAAGGTTTGCAAGAGGGGCTGACAGCAAGAGAATGTGCTGCTACTTTTAACCCTCCAGAACAGTTGTTGCTGAAGAGTCTTGAACGATATCTACATGACCACTTTCTCCATTTTACATGATAATGTCTTCCATTAGTACTGAGGGGATGTCTGGTTAATTACCACAAACATTTGAGTCTGCAAACTCACCCCTTATAAACTAGATAACACTGAATACTAGATTAAATGTGAATAAGGCAAAAGATAAATGTTTCATCTACTATCCTAATGCAGGCCAGTCTCTAGGCATACTTGTTGTTGGGGGAAAAGAGGGTGCAAAAAGATAAAGAGAGAGCCATCAAGAAATGCATAGGGTAAGTTAGGGAGGTGAGAGGATACTGAAGGTTTTCCAACTACCCATTTTTGGAGGGTGGAGCAGTTTTTTTGGTTCATCTTTGCGCAGAGTCCTCAATAAATGTTTATTAAATTCATTAAAGGAGAAATATGACAGTCCTTCGAATACTTAAAAATCATTATATGGGACAGGCATTATTAAGTCTTTCGGTAATAGCCACTTTTTGTTTGTAGTTTTATTCTTTTAAAGTCACAAAAATAGTAAATGGGAGAGTTTCGAAACTATTGGAATTGTTTAAAAATTGACCACATAGAGATTTCTTTTGCTATTACTTCTTGACAACAATAAGAGAAAATACGCTTTCTGTTGATGATCAGGCTAGACAACCACGAACTGGTCTCCCAATTCAGCCATTCAGAATTATAGAATCTTCAGTTTTCATTTTTTCAGATACTTATGTTTGTATTCATTAATCAAAAGTGTCCTCAAAGTATCAAAGAATTAAAACATAACAGGGAATTTGGAGACAGACCTGTCTCCAGGGCTGTTTTAGTAAGTTAAGGTATACCTGTATGTTGGAAAACCTAAGCAGGCATAATATGTGTTTATGGACAAAGAAAAATGGTCATAATATAGCATTAAGGAAAAAAAGTTAGGCCTATGATGGTTTAAGAGTAATGGATGAGGCCGGGCACGGTGGCTCACGCCTGTAATCCCAGCACTTTGGGAGGCCGAGGCGGGTGGATCACGAGGTCAAGAGATCGAGACCATCCTGGTCAACATGGTGAAACCCCGTCTCTACTAAAAATACAAAAATTAGCTGGGCATGGTGGCACGTGCCTGTAGTCCCAGCTAGTCGGGAGGCTGAGGCAGGAGAATTGCTTGAACCCAGG
>PVKV010029380.1:0-23697 GCA_004027835.1 Alouatta palliata | reverse complement strand
CAAACACCGCATATTCTCACTCATAGACGGGTGTTGAACAATGAGAACACATGGACACAGGGAGGGGAGCATCTCACACTGGGGTCTGTCGGGGGGAAAAAGGGGAGGGACAGCAGGGGGTGGAGAGTTGGGGAGGGATAGCATGGGGAGAAATAACAGATACAGGTGATGGGGAGGAAGGCAGCAAATCACACTGCCACGTGTGTACCTATGTAACAATCTTGCATGTTCTTCACATGTACCCCCAAACCTAAAATGCATTAAAAAGTATATATAAAAAATAAAAAATAAAAAGAAAATAATAATTACAGCAACTTGTTAAGATATAGACAATATAAAAATAATTGAATTCAGACAACAAAAAGCCAAAATGTTTGGTAGATTGAGTTAAAGTGGAGAGCTTTTAAGTTTTTCCTTTGTTTCTTTTTTTTGTGATCAAAGTTAAGTTGTAATCTGTTTAAAGTAACTTGTTATTTCTATAAGATGTTTTTGTAATTCTCATGGTAACTACAAAACTAAAACCTATAATAGATACACTAAAAATAAAGAGCAATGAATTAAAACATAACATCAGAGAAAAAAAATCACTTAAGCACAAAGGGAAACAGTAAAAAAGAAAGAAAGGAGAGGAGTTTCAAACAACCAGAAGACAAGTAACAGAATGGCAGTAGTTGGTGCTTACCTATTATTGTATTAGTTAGGGTTCTCCAGTGGGACAGAATCAACAGGATATATGGATATATAAAAGGGAGTTTAGTAGGGAAAATTGGCTCTCGTGATTATGAGGTGAGGTCTCACAATATGCTATCTGCAAGCTGGGGAAAGAGAGAAGCTAATAGTGGCTCAGTCCAAGTCTGAAAGCCTCAAAACTAGGGAAGCTGACAGTACAGCCTTCAGTTGTGGCCAAAGACCCAAGAGCCCCCAGGAAGCCACTAGTGAAAGTCCCAGAGTCCAGAGGCCAAAGAACCTGGAGTCTGATGTGCAAGGGCTGGAGAGGAAGCAAGTGTTCAGCAGGGAAGAAGAACCAGAAGACTCAGCATGCAAATTTATCCCACTTCCTTCTGCCTGCTATGTTCTAGCTGTGCTGGCAGCCAATAGGATGGGGCCCATGTTGAGGGTGGATCTTCCTCACCGAGTCCACTGAATTAAATGTCATTCTCCCTGGCAACACCCTCACAAACACAGTTAGAAACAATATTTTACTAGTCATCTTGGCATCCCTCAATCCAGTAAAGTTGATACCTAATGTTAACCATCACATCTATCAATAATAACATTTAATATAAATGGACTAAATTCTCCAATTAAAAGACAATGAGTGGCTGAATAGATTTTTTTTTTTAAAGACTTAGATGTATACTGCCTACGAGAAACCCATTTCACATATGGGCACATATAGACTGAAGGTGAAGTGATAGGAAAAGATATTCCAGGCCAGGCATTGTGGCTCAAGCCTGTAAGCCTAGCACTTTGGGATTCTTAGGTGGGTGGATCACTTGAGCTCAGGAGTTTGAGACCAGCCTGGGCAACATGGTGAAACCCCATCTCTACAAAAAAATAAAAACAAACAAAAAACTAACCGGGTGTGGTGGGATGTGCCTGTAGTCCAAACTACTCAGGAGGCTGAGGTGGGAAGATTGCTTGAGCTCAGGAGGTTGAGGCTGCAGTGAGCCATGATTATGCCACTGCACTCCATCCTGGGTAACAGAATGAGACCCTGTCCAAAAACAACAACAACAAAACAGTATTTCACATGATTAGAAACCAAAAAAGAGCAGGAGTAGCTATGCTTATATCAGATATAATAGATTCAAGTCAAAGACTGTAAAAAGAGACAAAGAAGGTCACTATATAATGATAAAGGAATCAAATCAGTAAGAAGATATAAGAATTATAAATATGTATGCACCCAAAATTGGAGCACTCAGATATGTAAAGCAAACATTAATAGATCTAAAGGGAGAGCTAGATTGCAATACTGTAATAGTAGGGGACTTCAACACCTCACTCTTAGTAATGGACAAATCATGCAGACAGAAAATCAACAAAGAAACATTGGAGTGATATTACACTCTAGACCAATGGACCTAATGAACATTTACAGAACATTTCATCTCACTGCTGCAGAATACACAATGTTTTCTTCAACACATGGAAATTTCTCCAGGTTAGACCATATTAGGACAAGTCTCAAAAAATTCAGAAAGTTGAAATTATATCAAGTATCTTTTCTGATCACAATGAAATAAAACTAGAAATAAACAACAAAAGCAACTTTGGTTTTTGGTTGGTTTTAAAAAATTCTTTCAATTTTTTTTTAATTGAAAAAATAGAGTCAGTGTCTTGGTCTGTTGGCTGGGCTGGTCTCTAACTCCTGTGTTAGCAATCCTCCTGCCTTGGCTTTTCAAAGTGTTGGGATTACAGGTGTGAGCCACCGTGCCTAGCCTAAACATGACTTTGGAAACCATACAAACACATGGAAATTAAACAACATACACCTGAGTAATTAATGGGGCAGTGAAGAAATTAAGATGAAAAATTTAAAATATCTAAATAAAAAAATGAAAATAAAAACACACCAAAACAACATACCAAAACCTATGGTATACATCAAAATCAGAGCTAAGGGGGAAGATTATAGCAATAAATGCCTATATTAAAAAAATAGAAACATTTCAAATAACCGAATGATGCAACTCAAGAAGCTAGAAAAGCAGGAACAAACCGAACCCCAAATTAGTAGAAGAAAGGAAATAATAAAGATCAGAGCAGAAATAAATTAAGACTGAAAAAATGCAAATGACCAACACAACGAAAAGTTGTTTTCTTGAAAAGATAAAAGGGACAAATCTTTAGTTAGACTAAGAAAAAGAGAATACCCAAATAAAATCAGAGACAAAAGATGAGACATTGCAACTGTTACCTCAGAAATACCAAGGATCATTAGAGACTATTGTGAACATCTATGCCAACAAATTGGAAAACAGAAGAGAGGGGATAAATTCCTAGATATGTGCAGCCTATCAAGACTGAATCATGATGAAATAGAAAACCCAAACAGACCCATAGCAAGTAATGAGATTAAAGCAGTAACATAAAGTGATGCATAAAGGAAAGCCAGACCTGGTGGCTTCACTGCTGAATTTTACCAAATATTTAAAGAATAATTAATACCAATTCTATTGAAACTCTTCCAAGAAATTGAAGAGAAGGGAATATTTTCAAACTTATTCTACGAGGCCAGTATTATCCTCATACCAAAACCAGACAAGGACACAACAAACAAAACTACGGGCTAATATCCCTGATTAACATAGATGCAGAAATATTCAACAAAATACTAGCAAACCGAATGCAACAACATGGTAAAAAGATCATTCTCTATGATTAAGTGGAGTTCATCCCAGAGATACAAAAATGGTTCAGCCTACACAAATAAACATGATACATCTCATTAACAAAGACAACCATATGATCATTTCAATAGATGCTGAAAAAGCATTTAACAAAATTCAACATGCCTTTATGATGAAAACCCTCAACAAATGGGGTGTAGAAGAAACAAATCTCAAAAAACAAAGACTGTATATGTTCAACCCACAGCTAACATCATACTGAACGAAATAAAATTGAAAGCCTTTCCTCTAAGATTAGGAAAAAGCAAGGGTGCCCACTTTCACTGCCTGTATTCAACATAGTACTACTGGAAGTCCTAGCCAGAGCAACTAGGCAAAAGAAAGAAAGAAGGGGCATCCAAATTGGGAAGGAAAAAGTCAAGTTATCGTTGTTCACAGAGGACATGATATATTTTAGATTTTAATTATTATTTTTATTTTCCTTTGTAGAGATGGGGTTTTGCCATGTTGCCCAGGCTGCTCTCGAACTCCTGGGCTCAAACAATCCTCCTGCCTCAGCCTCCGAAAGTGCTGGGCTTACAGGGATGGGCCACTGAACCCAACCTGATACTGTATTTAGAAAAACCTAAAGATTCCACCAAAAAATAGAACTGATAATCAAATTCAGTAAAGTTGCAGGATTAAAAAAAAAATCAGCATATTAAAATTAGTAGCATTTATATATGTCAAAAGCAAATAATTTGGAAAAGAAATCAAGAAAGCAATCCCATTTATAATAGTTGCAAAAAATATAAAATATCTAGGAATAAATTTAACCAAAGAAGTGAAAGATCACCAGAGGGAAGACTGTGAAACACTGATGAAAGAAGTTGAAGAGAACACACAAAAATTGGAAAGATAGCCCATGCTCATGAATTAGAAAACAATCAACAAAGTGAAGAGGCCACCAACAGAATAGGAGAAAGCATTTGCAAACCACCCATCTGAAAAGAGATTAATAACCAGAATATATAGGAACTTAATAGCAAAAAGAACAAATACTTTGATTTCAAAATAGACAAAAGATCTAAATAGACATTTCTCAAAGGAAGACCTACAAATGGCCAACAAGTATATGAAAAAATGTTCAACATTACGAATCATCAGGGAAATGCATACCAAAAGCACAGTGAAATGTCATCTCTTAACAAAAAGACAAAAAATAACAGATGCTTATGAGATGCAGAGAAAGGGGAAAACTCATACCCTGTTGGTTGGAATATAAATGAGTGCAGTCCTATGGAAGACAATGTGGAGGTTCCTAACAAAACTGAAAATAGAACTACCATATGATCCAGCAGTCTCACTGTTGAGTATAAATCAAAAGAAAGGAAATCAGCATATTGTATCCAAGATATCTCACTCCCATGTTTATTGCACCACTATTTACAATGGCCAAGAGTATCTTGTCACCCTAAGTGTTCATCAACAGATGCATGGATAAAGAAAATGTGGTATTTGTACACAATGGAATATGATTTAGGCATAAAAAAAGAAGGAAATTCTATCATTTTCAGCAACATGGATGGGACTGAAGGTCATTCTGTTAAGTGAAATAAGCCAGGCACAGAAAGACAAATATTGCATATTCTCACTTACTGTGGGAGCTAAAAAAGCCAGATCTCATGGAGGCAGAGGATATATTGGTGGTTACCAGAGGCTGGGAAGGGTAGGGAGTATGTGGGGGATAGAAAGTGGTTAGTTAATGGGAACAAAAATACAGTTAGGTAGAAGGAATAAGCTTTAGTGTTTGATAGTATAGTTGGGTGACTAGTTAACAATAATTTATTGTATATTTCAAAGTAGCTAGAAAAGAAGAACTAGAGTGTTCCCGATATAAAGAAAAATGTTGGAGGTGAATATCCCGATTACCCTGATTAGATCATTATACATTGTATGCATATATTAAAATATCACATGTACCCTCAAAATATATACAACTATTGTGTATCAATTTTAAAAAATTACTTCATGGTGTTCTAATCTAATGTTAAGTAAGATGGTGCGGATTTATAATAAAAGCATGAATGTTTTCCCCAGGCCATTTATTTTGAAAGTCAAATCTCTAAACAGTTACTAATAGACATAAATGGCAAACTTCCAATAATTATAAAAAATATTCTAGTGCTGGTTGGAACAGAAAAATAAAGGGATAAGATTTTGGAAAATCTTAAGGCTTCATGTTTTTTACAAACATATCATCTTTCTTTTTATGGGTCTCTGGGTCTAGTAATTCTCAAAGTGAGCACTGACTTCAACTACCAATATAAGAAAATATAACCAATGGTAAGACTTTAGGGCTATTTATTTCATATCACACAATGTGCAGAGAAAGGCAGTACAAGGCTGGTCATTCACAATACCAATGAAAGTGAAGTCTTTCTATCTTGTTAGTCCACAGTCCTTAGGATCTTTTTGCTTGTCTTATGATTGCAATATTTCTAGTCTACCTCCAGCCTTATGTTCATTTACCAGGCCAGAAAGGGGAAAAAACACAGTGGTAAAAGCAAGATGTTTGTTGATTTGTTTATGAGGAAATCCAGAGTTTGCCCAAATTCCTACAGTCAAGAATTTCATTGATGTGTTTTAGGCTAGAATTTTGTCACAAGGCCATGCTAAACTGCTAGGGAGGCTAGGGAGGAGAGGACTTTGGGTGGAGTTTGAGTGAGTTAATCAGTATAGTCTGTCTCACTGAATGTGGATTTGAACTGCCAGTCATCAATATTTAAAAGGGCATTTTTTCCTTGCCAGAAGATTTGTGGG
Source organism: Alouatta palliata (assembly GCA_004027835.1). Lineage (NCBI taxonomy): Eukaryota > Metazoa > Chordata > Mammalia > Primates > Atelidae > Alouatta > Alouatta palliata. Next base: position 17,539 of record PVKV010029380.1, on the reverse strand, counting down.
TTGCAGTAAAAAAGCCAAACAACAACAAAGGAACAATCACAGCAGATAAGAAGTAAGCAAGTATTTAATAAGGCCGTATATCAGTGCTGCAAAGAAACTCTCTTCTAATGCTCTTTCATATCCCAGTCCCTTGTGGTGAATAATTCAGAGACCAAAAAAGCCAACTACTGAAGAACCACAGCACCCACAGTCAGCAAATCATTTCATAATGGGATCCAGGGCCTAGAAAAGCTTGTATGTGGAAATATCAACAATTATGACAAACCATGAACTTACATATTTTCTCATCAGCAGTCTTTTAGTTTGACAATATATTGATTAAAAGTCCAGGCTCAGGACTCTGGGAGAACTTGGTTTAAATCCAGTCTCAACCGTTTACTGGCAATATGACCTTGGGCAACTTCAACCCTCTTGGCCTTTGATCTTTAAAACTACCCCACCTCCATTTTCCCACCAAACCCTAAACTAATAACAAAGAGTTTGGGTTAATCTAAGTTTTAGGTTCACTTTGGGAAAACCATTTCAGAATATGGGAAATGGGTGGAATTGCTAGGGAATGTTGCTCAGGACAGTGGAAATCATTGACAGTTTTTGCATTTTAAGCATTACTTTCTGCTATCATGTTTTGGATTATGACTATGCTTTCAATGCCTTCTTTCAACCCAGCTTCCCTCCTGCTCATGGGAAATAGAGTCCTTGGGGGGCTCAGATTTGTAGAGTGTGCCAGAGTGCTCAAACTATAGAATGATCAATCTAGAAGAGAGCTTAGAGATAGATGTTTGTGCTAAGCTTTTACTTTTTACAAGAGGGACATTTGAGGATCTGATAAATTTTATGTGCGAATCTGAAAGAGCCAGTCTCTCAAGATGAATCTTGAGTACCTAACTGGGCCTAAATTTAAAATGGAGTCAAGCAGCCATTTGCTGACTAGAGCTCATACACATACTCTGAGTTCCCTGAAAACCCACACATCTGCCTAACTTTGGGATTTTCATAGTTGTTTCTGTCCAAATGGCCAGAACCAACCAATATAGTGTAGCCTTCATTGACCGATCAGAAGTCAGTGCCATTGACCAATCAGAACTCATAAAATGTCATCCAATCAGAACTAAGCAAGTTTGAATCCTGTATTTGCATAAGAGGACCTCAGTGGAAACCTTGGTAGGAACTTTCACTATAGAAGTGAAACCCTCCTTTTATTTTCTGGAATGTACCTCCTGTTTCCGCAGAAGGCTGTGTCTTCCCTGTTTGCAAACTGTTCACTGGAATGAAGTCTTCTCTAAATTCTTTTTCAGAGAACTTTTGTTCACATCCCCAAAGTCAGACAACTACAAAACAGAGGGCAGGACCTGGTTTTTCTGTGTCCTTGGGTAAACTTCTAGCCTTTGTATCTTCCTAGTTTTTCCTTTTGGAGGATTCTAAAAAAATAGAATATATTTTAGAAATATGTTTCTATTTTAGAAATAGAATATAAATAGAATATCTTAAGGACAGGACAACTAAACAGATTTGTCTCACTAATAGATTCTAGAGAAACAGAATATTACAAAAAGCAATAATTAAGAATATTATGCATCTGTTTAGTTGTCCTGCCCTTAAAAACACAAGGGTAACTTTTTTAAAGTCACTAAATCTTGTTATGACAGAAAAAAAAAAAAAAGTGTTATTTTTAGATATCCTCAAAATTTCCCCATTCAAATAATGTGCAGAATGTTCATTAAAAATGTGCAAGTAATAAGAGTAGATTTATATAATAGCATGAACATAGAAGTTAATTATTCTAAGACTAATATCTTGAATGGTTGGGTTTGTTAGGCGTATTAATGTAACGGATTTGCAAAGTTAATTTTTTAAATGGCATTTTATCTCTGGTTCACTAATTTTCAGGGACTTGAGAAGGAAAGGTGTATAAACAAAAATGTAATGTGAATTTGGTCTTAAAATGTTTGGAAGTGTTAGTTTTTTAAATAAATTGAGATTTTTATATACAGGCTCTTTAATGTTTTGAAGGAATAATTGAAACCAGCAATTTGGATCGGGATACAATTTGAACTTACTTGGAATACACATAACAAATTGTAGTCTTGCATTTTAGGTTCAGTTACATCAACTCATAAAAACAAGTCAGGTTCTGTTTTGCAACTATTTTTCTTAGTATCACTTACCCATTAGTTAACGCTGCTTAGTTAGCAGATGGTAGGGCTCATATACTATCAGTCAAACTGTTGGCCAAACTTAGAGCTAGTGGGAGGGTTGGCAAAGACTGTTTTCCGTGAAAATACAAGTTTTTTTTTTTTCCTTCTGTGTAGTTTGGCAGGCAACACAGAGAAAAGCCTCATGTTGATGAAAATTGGAAAGTCTAAATAATATAGTTAAGTAATGCAGTTGTCTTGAAATGTAAAATTACTTAATTAGTTTAATAATGTAAGTGTTACTTTAGGGTTGTCTTTCATTTTAAACAAATATGACTTCTTGTTTGTAAAATATATATGTCATGGAACTTGCAAATGGTTATAAAATCACCTTCAGATGTTACCGTGTTGATGACTCATTTTCTCACTTGGGGAAGAAAAGAAACCTGGATAGCTATTTAAACTAGTACCATGTTGCAAAAGGGCCAGATGTTTCAGGCTGTTTGATTAAATTACTTAGAATTGTAAAACAAAAGAATATTCTCAGTGACTTTTCAGATCTATGTTTTGATAACCTCAGGGGTCAGTGTGACCTTATTTCACCAATGCAGACAGTGGTTCCAGGTTTCATAGCTATGTACTATGTGAACTTCAGATAAGGAAAGGTTCCGTAGCCACATTGCTCTATCAAGGAAGTATGTGGATATTGGCTTAAGCTGTGGTTTGGGTGAAAAAGCCAATGAAACAAAACATCTAGAAGTCACTTTGGGAATACTTTATTTTTGGTGGAATATTGCTGTACCTGTAGACCTCACTCTCATCGCTTTAGTCTTCATCAGTAATGCTGTGTATGTTAAAGAGTTTACAGGCTAGGCATCGTGGCTCATGCCTGTAATCCCAGCACTTTGGAAGGCTGAGGCAGGTGGACTGCTGAGTCCAGGAGTTTGAGACAGGCCTGGGCAACATGACAAAACCCTGACTGTATGAAAAATACAAAACTTAGCCAGACATGGTGGCATATGCCCTGTAGTCCCAGCTACTTGAGAGGCTGGGGTGGGAGGATTGCTTAAATCTGGGGAAGTTGAGACTGCAGTGAGCTGTGATCATGCCAGCTGTTCTCCAGCCTGGGTGACAGAGCAAGACCCTATGCCCCTCCCAAAAAAGGAAGAAGTTTACAAGTGATTTTGATCTAAAGTTTTCATGACTTTTAAATTGCAGAAACAGTTCTATTAATTTTAGCAGGACCACCCTTGCAAAATGATCTAGCATATGAAAGACAAAAAACTACACCACAGTGAGAGGCAGCCACGTGGAAATGGAGAGAATGTGCTCTGGAATGTGGGTGGCTGATTCTGTCACTAGCTGTGTGACAGCTGTGGCTGGACATGCTGCTTAATCTTTTTGTTTATAAATTGTCTCATTTGTAAAAAGGGGATGATAGAGAATTTATGTTGGGAGTAACAAGATGTGTTTGGAAAGGTGGGTTGGGTCCATGTTATTGAGGCCTTGAGTATCCACTTAGGAGATCGGTTTTAACGAGTGGGACCACTGCAAGTCAGTAAACATGATGGCAGACTTAGAAAGCTGTTCTTTCCCCTTCACTGTTCTTCCTTCACCCTCCCCCTGTCCTGTGTGGGCCAAGGGGGTTAGATGAAGTCTGGAAGCAGCAGATTTCTCTTAAGAGTAAGCACTAGGATAGCATCAGTGGGAAATACAAAGAAAGGACCCATGTGAGAACCAAAGCATTAACGGAATTCTGGGACCCATACTATGTGGAGCCAAAGAGTGAGTGAGGAGGCTGATAGGGCAGCATTGAGGCTGAGTGACTGGAAGGGTAGGAGGCTCAGAAATAATGAAGTCAGGCGTAGAGCCAGCTTCTCTATTGATCTTACAGGCATGACTCACACTGTTCACCACTTATTCCTGACTCATGCTTCCTGTCTTGCTAGGTATTTTTCTTTCCATACCATACAGTCTTCCATTGGAATGGTTGGTGGAGCCTAATTTATTTTAGCAGTTTACCATGTTTCAGGTGGCTTGTGATTTGCATTGAAGCAATTTATCAATTAGCTCAAGAGTCCATGTTTTATGTTCCAGAGACAGCTCTCCTTTTATTGCACTACAAGGTAACATGAAACAGGAGAGAACTGCCAACTTGCTCTTTCCTATGCCTTCCCTGGCCCCATTCTCTTAAATTTATTTTTTTCTATTGATTTATTCCTTCGTGTCTATAAATGTGTTCAACTCACTTCTTTCCTATAAATAATTTCTCAATGCTGCTTCTCTCTTGAACAAGTATTTTTCTCCTGTTACGTGTTGGCAAACTTCTTGACATCACCTCCCACCTGCCCACTGAGACACTCAAAAACTGCTTTAAACAGTCTCTACCTGGGTGTTCCCAAGGCACAAGCCAATTCATAATTACCAAAATAGAACTCAATCATTTTCTTCCTCCAACCTTCCTTTTCCCCTATATCCTGTCCAACCCTCTCTCTTGTATCCTGTTTCTCAATGAGTGGCACCATCATCTACTTAGTTGACTTAACCAAAATTTGGAAATTATCTTTGACTTTTCTTTTTTATCCCCTACTGTATATTTTTTTTCTTTTTAGCATGTAATTTCACTTTCTTTCTCTTCTCTATTCTCTCTGGCACTCATATCTATCAGTGACATTACTCTTAAATTCAAAGCTACTGAAATTGTCTAGCATCTGCTCTTGACTCTTGACTTTGACCACCCAACTTATTTTTCATTTGTCCACCAGAGTTTTCTTTCTCAGATCACTTTTATTCATGTCACTTCCTGGTTAAAAATTTGCCTGAACTCTCTGTTGGCTTTAACATGCTGCAGGAGATCAGTCTGGTTCTAGCCTCTACTGCCTCTCAGCTTCATTCTCCATCATTGCTTCAGAGGAGCCCTTGGCTGTGGCCATGTGGAGTCACTGTCTGTTACCCAAGTGCAAGGCACCCTCTCTGGCCATATGCCCTCACCCGTCATATGCTCTCTGTGTAGGCTCTCTTCTCTTCTTCCTCATTTGACTTACTCCTGCTTGGGCTCAGCTCAGATGTCATCTCTTCCAGGAAGGCTACCCTTGATCCTCGTCCCCTCTTTCAGTCTTGGTTAGTTACCCTTCCTCTCTGTTCCCAGAGTCCCTCCTGAGACACTTTTTACTCTCTTATAATGGCCTAATTTCCATTTTATTTTTGGACTGTATGTACCTTGAGGACAGGGACAGTGTCTTACCTGCTTTGAATTCACAATCTCTAGATGCTCAGTAAATATTGGTTGAATGATCAAATGAAAAATTATGTTTTCTTTCCAGCTCTACTGTTACAAACTTGGTCTCATCAAGGTCCCAGGAATTTCTTAATCATCAAATCAGATTGTCTATGCTCCCTTCTTGCCTTGTTTTTTCAGTAGCATTTGATTCTGCTTCTTTCTTGAATGGTATTTTTTGGCTTCTGTGGCATGACATTTCCTGGTTCTTTTCTCTGGGAATTATTTCTCTATCCTCAGGATAGATTTCTTGCTCTCGCCTCACATCCAGATGTTGGTCCTAGTCTGACTGCACCTCCAGATGTTCACCTTGGCCCCCTCTCTTTGCCCAACACTTTCACTAGGTCATGGCAGTCATAGCTAGGCTTTCAACCACCACTCTTTGATGTTGGCATTGATTTGGAATCATGATAAGGATGTTTCCAATTAACCTATTACTTGGAAACTTTAACACTTTAACCTTTTAAATCTTTTTTTTTTTGGAGACGGAGTTTTGCTCTTGTTGCCCAGGCTGGAATGCAATGGCGCAATGTTGGCTCACTGCAACCTCCACCTTCTGGGTTAAAACAGTTCTCCTGCCTCAGTTGCCGAGTATTTTAAGTAGAAATGGGGTTTCACTATGTGGGCCAGGCTGATCTCGATCTCCTGATCTCCTGGTCTGCCTGCCCACCTTGGCCTCCCAAAGTGCTGGGATTACAGGCATGAGCCACCACGCTTGGCCAACCTTTTAAATCTTGATGAATGTGAAGCCAGTGCTACTTATGATGTGCGGCAATGTTGGGAGAGTGAACTAGTTTGGGGAAAGAGAAACTTAATTTTAGATTCACTGAAATTGAAATGTCAATGAGGCCTTAAGTTTGAAGGTCCTAGAAGTATCTAAAAAGTAAGTCATTGAATTCTGCATATACAGAAATTTTAGAGTTATGTGATCTAGCCTTTTTCTAGGAAAATATTCCTCATAGATGTTCTTGAGGTTTTAGAGGGCGCCCTCTTCTGTGACTGAGTTTGGAACCAATTGAGAAATAGATGGAAATTGACATATCGTCTGATACAGCTGATAGGAGACTATGACTTAAGATCAGTGACAAAGGATAGTACTTCATTCTTTCATTCTTGACTCATATAGACTCACCCCTCAGTCACTGTACAGCTGAACAACTGCAGGCCTCCCCATGCTGCTGAGAGTAGATAGGATGCATGCATCTTGCATTCAGGTCAAGGCAGGATGGAGCAGGAGCTGAACTGCAGGCCTAGTTCTTTCTCCCAGACACTCCTCTCCTTCTCCTGGGAAGATGTGATGGGTAGAGAGAGAGGCCTAGAGTCTGTCTGTCTTTGTTTCTTCTTTCTTTCTTTCTTTTTTCTTTTCTTTTCTTTTCTTTTTTTCTTCTTTCTTTTCTTTCTTTCTTTTTCTTATGGTACATTTAATGATGTGCATTTTTTTTTTTTTTTACTGTACTTTAGGTTCTGGGGTACATGTGCAGATCAAGCAGGATTGTTGCATAGGTACATACATGGCAATGTGGTTTGCTGCCTCCATCCCCCTGTCACCTACATCTGGCATTTCTCCCCATGTTATCCTTCACCAACCTCCCCACCGCCCCACCGTCCCTCCCTTGGCCCCCTACAACAGACCCCAATGTGTGATGCTCCCCTCCCTGTGTCCGTGTGTTTTCATTGTTCAACACCCTCCTATGAGTGAGAACATGCGGTGTTTGATTTTCTGTTCTTGTGTCAGTTTTCTGAGAATGATGGTTTCCAGATTCATCCATGTCCCTACAAAGGACACGAACTCATCATTTTTTATGGCTGCATAGTATTCCAGGGTGTATAGGTGCCACATTTTGTTTGTCCAGTCTTTCGTCAGTGGGCATTCGGTTGGTTCCAGGTCTTTGCTATTGTAAACAGTGCCACAATGAACACATGTGTGCATGTGTCTTTATAATAGAATGATTTATAATCCTTTAGGTATATACCCAGTAATGGGATTGCTGGATCAAATGGAATTTCTATTTCTAGGTCCTCGAGAAAGTGCCACACTGTCTTCCACAATGGCTGAACTAGTTAACACTCCCACCAACAGTGTAAAAGTGTTCCTATTTCTCCACATCCTCTCCAGCATCTGTTATCTCCAGATTTTTTAATAATCGCCATTCTAACTGGTGTGAGGTGGTATCTCAATGTGGTTCATGGCCCAGAGTGTTTCGAAAGTGTTTCCAGGTAGAGATGTGAGGCCAAGGCAATGAAACATCTCCATTAACAGTAATGGTTATCCAGCATTTGGTCTAGTGCTTTCTGTGCTGGAGAGTCTGTTGACTTTGGGATACATTCTGTTCTGTTTTGGGAAGATTAGATGATTAGAAAGTTGTCCCTTATATCAAAGCAGAGAAAGTCGCCTCCCCATTATCTTTTGTTCCTAGTTCCTCCTTCTGCATTCACAAGGAAGAAGATCAAATTTGTCAATTACTCATGCATAGCTTTCATTTTATTTTCTAGTGCTTTTGTGGTTGCTTGTTTCCAGTTCACTCAATTGTTTGTTCTTCTGTGACAGTTTCTAGTCTCAGCCCTCCCTGTACCCACCTCTGCCACTCTCTTGGCTGCTGTCTTCTAAGAATTTCCTGTTTGTAGCTTCCATATAAAGTGAGCTGGACCATGTTTTCTCCCTCATTCTGAGTGGTTCCACCTTCTGAAGGGCAAGGAGCTCTTCCGGGTTATAGCTTGTTTGTATCTCTTCATATACTGAGCTCCCACCTTATCCTATCTGGGGTTTCTCTTTAAGTAGCAGTGTGAGAGAAAACTACACAAGATAATATGAATATGTAACCACATGATTTATTACTTAACACAGTCAGGATCAGTGGGATAAGCTGCCTAGGGTGTCCCTTGAGCACCCACGTTTAAGTAAACCCTTTTACATGGAGAGCACTTTCTCCCACATAGAGATAACCAGATCATTTAAGACTCTACACCAGTTACGGTTCTGCAGCATGAGGAAGTCCTTTGCCTGAGCAGTAGGGAGTAGAGAATGCACGGTGCTGAGACTCCTAACCCTGTGGAGTCTGATTCCCACTGTGTCCCCACTGCGTTCTTGGCTACATTCATTCTTGGGGTTAAAAGAGTGTACGTCACTCTACATTGCTACTCTCTCTCGCTTTGTTTTGTTTTGCTTTTTCCCTACAATATGGCTGATCTGTTTGGGTTTTTCCAGATTTTCTAATTTATCTTCTGTTTTCATTACCATTTTTGCTGCCACTCTGCATCTCCTATACATTGGCTTCCTTCTCCAATTAGTTCTTCATACACAGCAGTGTCTGGAGGTAGAAAAAATATTCCAAATGTGATCTGATTAGTGCAGCATCTGGTGCAAGTATCATCCCCACCGCTTAAAGTGGACATTGATGAGCCTGTCTTTACCCCTTATTGAAGCTGTGCTAGCTAGACTCACCACTGACCTATAATAGTTAATGAAAACTTTATGACTCTATTGACCTTTCTGTGGTCTGGCATGGATGACACCTTCTTTAGCATTAAATCTCTCTGGAAACTCATCCTCAGTGACAGTACTCCCCCTTGGTTTTCTGTTCACCTTTTTGATCACTTCTTTTAGGATTCCTTTAGGAAAACATGTCTGCATTGACTTCTTGTATCATGGTGTTTGTAAGGACTCTGTCATTGTTTCTCTGTTCTTCTCATTCCATCCTCACTCCCTGGGTGGTTGCAAATACATGCTTTAGGTTATAGTTATATGATGTTTACTCAGGATTGCCAAATCTGTATATCTCCAGCCATCTCTCTCTTCTAAGACCCAGGTTATTTAACAGTGCCTGCTGGGTAACTTCACTGGAATATTTCACAGCATTTACCTCCTAGCATGTTCAACTTGAAGACATCACTTCCCCACCTCTCTTATGGGATTACTCTCCACCCCTCTTATTCCTGGGCTTTCTTGGTAAATGCTGTCATCACTTGTCATCCAAATTAGAACTGTGAGAATCATCCTAGACTTCTCCTTTTAAAAAAAATTCTCCACATCCCATTAGTGATTAGTGTATGACACCCACTCAAGATGCATTTTCATTTGGGAACAAATATGAAGTGGGATTTCACATTATTTCAAGTTTTGCCATATAGTAAGGCTTATGTTTTTACTGTACTATTTTAAATCCACCAAATTCAAATTTGTATAAAATGCATCCATACTACCCTGAGAACTATGCTTGGATTTTTGCTGTTAGTTATCTTATGTAATCATCCCCATATTTTCGTGAAGTATTTTTTTTCCATTTTATAAATGAAAGAAATGATGCCTGGGAAATTGGGTTAAATCACAGTGGTAGGGTTGAATTTGGCCTACTGTATAAGCCCTTTTTACTTCATAGAGAGTGTGAATTATACTCCCTAATATTTGTGAGATTTTTATTTAAAATTTTAAATTTTCTGTAAATTTAGGGGTACAAGTGGCTTTTGGTTATATGGATGAATTATATACTGGTGAAATCTGAAATTTTAGTGCACCTGTCACCTGAGTAGTGTACATTGTACACTACATTTTTTTCTCACCCTTCTCTCGCCTTCTCCCTTTCAGAGTCTCCAGTGGCCATTATACCACTCTGTATGCCTTTGCATACCCATAGCTTAGCTCTCACTTAGAAGTGAGAACATACCATATTTGGTTTTCCCTTCCTGCATTGCTTCAGTTAGAATAATGGCCTCCAGTTCCATCCAAATTGCTGCAAAAGACATTATTTTTATTCTTTTTTATGGCTGAGTAGTATGTCATGGTATATATATATGCCACATTTTCTTTATCCACTCATTTCTTGATGGGCACTTAGTTTGGTCCATATCTTTGCAATTGTGAATTATGATGCAATAAACAGAAATAAAACAAATAGTTACAACCAGCTGATCTCTGACAAAGCATACAAAAAATATGCTCCCTAGTATTTGGATGAAAATAAATGTTGTATTTATTCCTGTACAATAGGCCCATCTGCTGCATGTCCCCACCCATTTAACCAGTAAATTCAATCTCAGTCATCACATTCAATTCTAATATCTTTCTGCCTCTGCTGCTTGGTTGTGCAAGAGTCTTGGAGGTGTCTCACAGCCAAATCACCCAAGAAGAAAACTGGACTTGAGGCCACATCCACTCAGGTGACCGTGGCTGTGCTCACTACCTAAATCGACACAGTCCCTTGAAGGCGGGAGACTCCATTGTTTCTGAGCCCAGCTTGGGCACAGGACCGTGGCCCTCAAGGCAGATCTTTTGGTCATCAGTTGCCATGTCTTTCTGATGGTGCCCATTCTAGAGGGCCTGCCACATTTTAGGAAGGTCTGCATGGGAATATAGCACAAATATCTGGCATGAGCCTCCATTCCTTCCCTAAGTCTCACCAGTTTTCCAACCTCCCCATCCCCACACACCAGCAATACTTTTCCATAGATTGGTCCAATTTTTCTCTTGAAGGCTAGGTATTTTGTGGGGCTGGTTTGATTTCTGATGGTTGGCAACTTCTGCTTTTGGCTCTACCATATAAATGCCATGAAAGGACTCAAATATTAGCACATAAACCTTAATGTCTTCCCATTTCTTCTGACATCCTAAAGTAAAGAAAACAGGCAAAAATGAATGTTTCAATAGATTGTGAAGTGCTGTGATATCTCCTACGAAATATATTGATGGGGGTGGGGGAATTGTGCCAGGTTCCAGGGATGTAGAATATGGAATAATGTTTACTGAGTATCTCCCATGCATTGTAGGCACTGTTCACACTTGCTCAACTTGTGTTCTCTTGTTCATACTCATCCATTTTATGGGAGTGTGTGCCCATATTATGAGACAAAGGCTTGGGTCATAGCAATTTAGTGGTGAAATTAGCATTTGAGATCAAATTTGTTTGAATCTAAGTGTTGTTTTTTCCCTCAGTACATGATAATGCCCATCCTTGAGCTTGTGTTGAACCAAAACTCTGAGGTCTTTATCTGAACTGCTGACAGGATGTTCTGCCTTATGTCACTGCTAATCTCAACCTTAGCATAATGGTTTTTGTTGTTCCTGTTCAATTTCATCTTGTTGATTTTGGTTCTGATTCCAGTATTCAGTGAGTCAGCTATGTCTTCCAGGTTTCTGGAATTCCCTGATTTCATAAACATGAATATAGCCTTATCCATGTAGAAAAAGTGTTGAACACAAATTCCATCTACTCGCCCTTTCTGGGGATCTTCCTGCTGCCCCTGAGTTGTAACATGCCTCTGTGGGTTGTTGGTTAGTTATCCACAGTTGTACCTCCCCACGATAGCTTATGTTGTATGGAATGTGGAATGGTTTGTTTGCTGGTTGAAAGCTCACTCAGGAGCATAGCCACCAGGATGGTGTGAGTTCTGGATAGCGTGAAGTACAGACTGTCACATAGCTGGATGTGCTAGGACATGGTCTGCAGAGAATTTGACTATAGTCCAAGAGTTCCACCAGATGCATCCTGGCCAGGTGGTGAGCATGAAAGAATTCTAACCTGGTGGGAATCCTGCAGGTAGGTAGAACATAGTGGCGTGTGTATGGAGCTGTCAGCACATGGTGATCCTAGTGACAGGCAGGTGATCAGAGTGAAGGTCTCAGGAGTGTCAGGAGTGAAGGTCTATCTGCAGGGATAAAGGAGAGAGAGGACCAGCACAAGCAATGCAGGACCCAATCAAGGATAGGGTTGGCAGAATTAGCAAATAAAAATAAAGGATGCCCAGTTAAATTTGAATTTAAGATAAACATAGTGGTTATTTTTTAGTGTAAGTTTGTCCTGTGTAATATGTGGCAAATACTAATACAAAAAATTTGTTTGTTCTTCATCAGAAATAAAAATTTAATTGACCATCCTGTATTTAATGCAGCAACCCTAACCCAGATAGAACTAGAAAATGGTATGCAATTAGATTCCCCCATCTTTAAATTAAGATAATAACTGGCACATAGCAGGGTTCTTCTAAGAGTTAAAATAAAATGCCTAGCACACAGAAATGCACAACAAATATAAATCCCCTTTCTGTCCGCATACAATTGTCTTTCCCTTCTTATTGAAAGTACAGCATTGAAAAAAAATAATTAAGTAGTCGTAATAAATAAAACCTCATATAAGCCCTAAGAATGAATGAACTGCCTTTGATCTAGGACATCAATCTTCTCTTGCCTCTGGACTCAGATTTGTACTGGAACTGTACCACCAGCTCTCTGGGGTTTCCAGTTTGCCAACAGGTCTTGGACTTCTTGGCTTTTATTATTGCATGAACCAATTCCTTAAAGTAATTATCTTTGCCTCTCAATATATATCTAATGGATGGATGGACAGATGGATGGATAGATAGATGGTTGGATAGATAGTTACATGTATGTTACTGGTTCTTTTTCTCTGGAGAACCCAGACTAATACATATTTTGGTACCAAGGGTGGTCCTATAGGAACAGAATTTTAAGGATGAGTTTTTAGAATTGGTTCTTGGGTTTCTAGAATTGGCTTTCTGAGGTGATTAGATTTAAAGATGCAAATGACTCTTTTTTCAGTGCTAAAAAGAGCACTGATGTTTCATGGTGTGATCTGGCAGTAGAGATATGCCAGATATCTCAATTGGATGTTCCTGATCAACCATGTATAAGAAGCAAGGAGCTGATAATTGTGCATATGATACTCTCAAACATTTCTGGAAATCAAATGAATATAATTAGGTTGGCTTGTTGCTTCCTAATGTCACTGAACAAAATATTGAAAGAAAAGAAGGAGCTCAGGAATTCAAATTCCCAGCTCAAATACTGCATAAATGACCCCTGTAATTTCTTCAGGTACATATTCATTTGTTGATTCTCTTCTCAGCTAAGTCGCTTCGGCTCTTAACTCACCCAATGAATTTTAAATTTCAATAATTGTGTTTTTAATTTTCATGAATATTATCTGGTTCTTTTACAAGTCTTTCCAGTCCTTTTTTGACAACGTTGATCTCAAGAGTTTTATTTTTCTTTTTATTTTTTATCACTTTAAAGGTTTTTTTGAATCTTACGGGAGTTTCTTCTCGTGTTGCAGTTTTTGATTGGGAGCTTATTTTTAGAGGGCTTAATCCGTGGGTAATCTGTAAGGCCTGGCTTGAATGTGTCTGTGTCTTTTTAGAGAGAATGATATTTATTTCTGCCAAATGTCCTAGAGTTATTACCAGTTTGGAACCTCTTTGCACATTAATATATATAAAATCCAGTTACAAAGGTAATAAATTCAAATTGGACCCCTAGCATGATAAAATTCAAATCCCATAATTGCTGATCTTTGGTTACAAACTCTTTTCTTTTTTCCTTTTTTTTATTGTTTTTTAAAATATTATGTATTATTATTTCTGTTTAACCCAAACAAAAAATGGTCAATATGGTTACAAATTCTTTGAGGAATTTTTTTTTTTTTTTTTTTTTTTTTTTGAGACAGTGTCTTCCTCTGTCTGCTGCCCAGGCTGGAGGGCAGTCACATGATCATGGCTTATTGCAGCTGCAAGCTCCCAGGCTTAAACAATTCCATTGTCTCAGCCTCTAGAGTAGCTGGAACTACACACATACACCACCATGCCTAATTTTTTAAATTTTTACTAGAGATGGGGTTTCACTATATTGCCCAGGCTGGTCTCAAGCAGGCCTCCCAGCTCAGCCTCCCAAAGTGCTGGAATTACAGATGTGAGCCACTGTGTCTGGCTAGAGATCTTTTTCATATCAGGCTACATACCTTAATTTTTCTTTCGCCAACAGGTTGATTCCTTTCTTTCTCTCTTTCTTTCTTTCTTTCTTTCTTTCTTTCTTTCTTTCTTTCTTTCTTTCTCTTTCTTTTCTTTCTTTTACTTTCTTTTTCTTTCTTTCTTTCTTTTCTCCTCCCTTCCTTTTCTTTCTCTTTCTCTTTTTCTCTCTCTCTCCCCTTTCTCTCTCTCCTTCCTTCCTTCCTTTTATTTCTTTCTCTTTCTCTTTTTCTCTCTCTTTCTCTCCCCTTTCTCTCTCCTTCCTTCCTTCCTTCCTTCCTTCCCTCCCTCCCTCCCTCCTTTCCCTTTCCCTTTCCCTTTCCCTTTCCCTTTCGCTTTCCCTTTCCCTTTCCCTTTCTCTTTCTCTTTCTTTCTCTTTCGACAGAGTTTCTCTCTGTGTCCCAGGCTGGAGTGCAGTGGTGCAACCTCGGCTCATTGCAACTTCTGCCTCCTGGGTTCAAGCGATTCTCCTGCCTGAGGCTTCTGAGTAGCTGGGATTACAGGCGCACACCACCATGCCCAGATAATTTTTGTATTTTTAGTAGAGATGGGGTTTCACCACGTTGGTCAAACTGGTCTCAAACTCCTGACCTTGTGATCTGCCCACCTCAGCCTCACAAAGTGCTGAGATTATAGGCGTGAGCCACTGCACCTGGCCAGATTTCTTTCTGTTTCATAATCCGGATTTCTCTCTCTCTCTTTTTTTCTGACTCAGTTACAATTACAGTCATGCATTGTTTACTGATGGAAATACCTTTTGAGAAGTGTGTCTTAAGGTGATTTTGTCATTGTGTGAACATCATAGAGCATGCTACGCAAACCTAAATGGTATAATCTAGTATATACCTGGGCTGTGTGGTATAGCCTATTGCTCCTAGACTACAGTCCTGTATAGCATGTTACTGTTCTGAATATTGTAGGCAATTGTAACACTATGGTAAGTATTTATGTATCTAAACATAGAAAATATACAGTAAAAATATGGTATAAAACATTAGAAGTGGTACACCTATATAGGGTACTTATCAGTGGAGGACTAGACGTTACTCTGATTGAGTCAGTGAGTGAGTGATGAGTGAATATGAAGGCCTAGGATATTATTGTACACTACTACAGATAGAGTACAGTATACTTTATAAACAGTGTACACTTAGGTTACACTAAATTTATTTAAAAATTAATTGTGCTATCATGTTAAAATGGCTATGACGTCACTAGACAATAGAGAATTTTCAGCTCCATTATAATCTTATGGGGCTACTGTCATACGTGCAGCCCATCATTGACTGAAACGTCATTATACAGAGCATGACTATACCAGCTTTGTACAGGCCTGGTGACTTTCTTTTGTCTCTGCATGGCCAGTAAAATCTGCACCCATTTTATTATGAAAAGCAGCAACCATCTTTACTGTTCTTCCCTCCCAAGCAACTATAGCCTGAAGCACCTTATTATCAGTTTGGGTTTACAAGGATTGGATCTTTGCATGTTTGTTTTACTTTCTGGACAACTGGATTATGTTTTTTTTTTTTGTTTTTTTTTTTTTAAATAAATGTTTCTTTGAGCATTTACTGATGTTTTGTACTAGAAGGATTTCCTGTTTTTTTGGTCTACCACATTTCCAGAAGTAGAAGCCAAAATGTGTTTATTGCTCTTTCCAGAAATCCTTTTTTTTCCTTCTTCGAGGAATCCTGTATCTTTAGAAGGAATGCAGTTCAGTTCAGCAAACAATATTGATTGCCTTCTATGTACCAATGACTATTTATGGAAATCATTAGTTTTATAGCAGAATTCTATCTTCATTCAAAAAATAAAACAAATATGCTTATCTTTCTCACCATCCTTCTGCAACTATCAATTAAAAGAATTACATTATATAAAAGGAGTCAGCAGATAAGTTCCAGTACTTTAGATAAAATTCCTATCTTCAGATGAAATTCTAGTACTTAAACTCTTGCTATTTGCGAAGTATGGATTACATTACCATTGCTAATAACATGTATGCACTCGACATACACAGAAGGTAATTGGGCAAGTTACATCAAAGTCACATATTTTTTCAAAATTGTGTATTTTTCTTTGTGTTTAGATTTTCTTCTACCTCAGTTTAAAAGATGTTATAATATGTGGTCAAGTTAATCATGCCTGGATGTTGATGACACAGCTAAGCTCACTGTGGAATGCTGTAAGTAAATACTAACTGAACTGTCTTTACACTAGTTCTTAAAGGAGAGTGGACTGCTGTGAAGCCAACTGTTGTGGGGATACCTTCTTCCCTGCTCTGTGGTCACTAGCAGCAAGTGAATTTGGTTTTCTTTTGTCCAGGCACAAGCCTGGGAGAAGAGATAAAAAAGATAATAATGCTATTTTAAGAGATACATCATTAGTATTTTAAAATGTAAATGGTAGATATAAATGAATGTCATTTTTGGATTGAAACAAAGCTCCATTTTATTGGATAGTTTGTACCCCATTCTGGTTTTATTATTTATTGTATGCCTGCTTCCTTTTCATGAGCACAGACTACATATTGAGTCCATGACTATGGGAAAGATGTTTAGAATGTGAGGTGTGCAATGGCCTTTACATAACTCATAATTTTTGGAAGGGTTAGTTCCATTAAAAAGAAAGGATTATAAGGATGAACTTAGTGTACTTGGATGATGGTACACAGAATTGGCAAGAGCAGAGGTTTTTGGAGTGGTCACGGCTGATTGATAAACAATAACATTGATATCTTAATATTGCTAATGTTGTCAGCCAGAAGTTTAAGTTTTTTTTTTTTCCATTTTTTTTATTGCATTTTAGGTTTTGGGGTACATGTGAAGAACATGCCAGATTGTTGCATAGGTACACACATGGCAGTGTGATTTGCTGCCTTCCTCCCCATCACCTATATCTGGCATTTCTCCCCATGCTATCTCTCCCCAACTCCCCACCCGCTGCTGTCCCTCCCCTGTTTTCCTCCCGACAGACCCCAGTGTGTGATGCTCCCCTCCCTGTGTCCATGTGTTATCATTGTTCAACACCCACCTATGAGTGAGAACATGCGGTGTTTGATTTCTGTTCTTATGTCAGTTTGCCCAGAATGATGGTTTCCAGGTTCATCCATGTCCCTACAAGGGACACAAACTCATTGTTTTTTATGGCTGCATAATATTCCATGGTGTATATGTGCCCCATTTTCCCTGTCCAGTCTATCATCGATGGGCATTTGGGTTGGTTCCAGGTCTTTGCTATTGTAAACTGTGCTGCAATGAACATTCGTGTGCATGTGTCCTTATAGTAGAACGATTTATAATCCTTTGGATATATACCCAGTAATGGGATTGCTGGGTCAAATGGAATTTCTATTTCTAGGTCCTTGAGGAATCGCCAC